>ML683233.1:136759-219659 GCA_007922195.1 Podocnemis expansa | reverse complement strand
CCCCCCCCCCCCCGGAAAATGAGGTTGGAGGATAAGATCAAGGCAAGGCAGAGAGAAGTTAGCCGGCTGGTGGAACTACAGAAGGGTGTAGAGATTAAGGATAAGACTTGGCTACTGAAAAAATACAAGGGCCTGACTCCATCTGAAGCCCTAGAGACTGCTAAACAAAGGCTCACAGCACTGGCTACGAGGCTAAGGAGATACACTAGAGAAGCAGAGGCCAAAAAGATAAATGCCCTGTTCTCCAAAGAACCATCCAAGGTGTACTCCATCCTGCAGTGCAACAACACAATAACATCAGAGCCACCAACAGCAGAAACTAAACAGTACTGGAAGAACATCTGGGAGAAAGAGAAGACTCATAACACCAGTGCAAAGTGGCTTCAGGACCTGAGAAGAGACCACAGCAATCTCCCAGAACAGGAACCAGTCACCATCACAGTAGCCAACATCCAACAGTGGGTCAAGAACATGAAGAGCTGGACAGCACCTGGCCCAGACATGATCCACACCTACTGGCTAAAGAAACTAACAGCAGTGCATGAACGCCTAGCAGCACAGATGAACCAGCTGCTAGCAACAGGCTCCCACCCAGACTGGCTAACACAAGGAAGGACAGTGCTGATCATGAAAGACCCCCACAAGGGAACAGCACCATCCAACTACCAGCCAATAACCTGCCTCCCCACAATATGGAAAGTCCTATCAGGCGTCATAGCCACCAAGCTACAGGACCCCATGGGCCAGTACATGAGCACAGCTCAGAAGGGCATTGGGAACAACACCAGAGGCTCAAAACACCAGTTGCTCATAGACAGAGCAGTCGCCCAAGACTCAAGGTCTAGACAGACCAATCTGAGCACAGCCTGGATTGACTACAGGAAAGCCTACAACTCAATGTCGCACACATGGATCTGTGAATGTCTGGCGCTATACAAAGTCAACAGGACACTAAGGACATTCCTCAAGAACTCAATGGGACTGTGGAAGACAACACAGGAAGTCAACTCAAGACAGCTTGCACAAGTGGCCATCAAGTGCGGCATATACCAAGGTGATGCGCTGTCCCCGCTGCTGTTCTGCATTGGCTTGAACCCCCTCAGCCAGATAATCACAAGGACTGGATATGGATACAAGTTCAAGAGTGGAACTACCATCAGCCACCTCCTCTACATGGATGACATTAAGCTGTATGCTAAGAATGAATGAGACATCGACTCGCTAATCCACCTGACACAGATCTACAGTGAGGATATTGGGATGTCATTCGGACTGGAGAAGTGTGGCCGGATGGTAGTAAAGAGAGGGAAGGTAGTCAAGACTGATGGGGTGGAACTACCAATAGGCCACACAGCAGACATACAGACCAGCTACAAGTACCTTGGCATCCCACAGTTACATGGGAACCACGATGAGGAGGCAAGGAAGACAGCAACATCCAAGTACCACCAAAGGATAAGACAGGTCCTGAAGAGCCAGCTCAATGGGAAGAACAAGATCCACGCCATCAACAGGTACGCCATGCCAGTCATCAGATACCCTGCCGGTATAGTGAGCTGGCCAAAGGAGGACATAGAGGCTGCCGATGTGAAGACCCGGAAGCTCCTCACAATGTACGGAGGTTTCCACCCCAACTCCAACACCCAGAGACTGTACGCCAGCTGGAAAGAAGGCGGGCGGGGTTTGGTGAGTGTCAAAGCCACTGTCCTGGACGAAACCCAGAGCATCCAGGAGTACATCAGTAAGATGGCACCCAAAGATGAGCTGCTGAGAGAATGCCTGAGGCAGCAGCAGACATGGGAGGAAGATCAAGCAGAAGAAGTGCCATGGCAAGACAAGACCCTGCATGGGATGTACCATCAACAGATAGCTGAGGTGGCTGACATTGGGAAATCCTACCAGTGGCTGGAAAAGGCTGGACTAAAAGACAGCACTGAGGCACTGATCCTAGCAGCACAAGAACAGGCACTGAGCACCAGATCCATTGAAGCAGGGGTCTACCACACTAGACAGGACCCAAGGTGCAGACTGTGCAGAGAGGCCTCAGAGACAGTCCAACACATAGTGGCAGGATGTAAGATGCAGGCAGGAACAGCATACACTGAACGGCACAACCAAGTAGCTGGCATTGTGTACAGGAACATCTGCACAGTGTATGGGCTAGACCCTCCCAAGACCAGATGGGAGATCCCACAGAAGGTCGTGGAGAATAACAGGGCTAAGATTCTGTGGGACTTCCAGATCCAGACAGACAGGCAGGTACTGGCCAATCAACCAGACATAGTGCTAATAGACAAGGACCAGAAGACACAGCGGTGGTGATAGAAGTAGCAGTGCCAAGTGACAGCAACATCAGGAAGAAGGAGTATGAGAAGCTGGAGAAGTACCAGGGCCTGAAAGAGGAACTAGAGCGGATGGGGAAAGTAAAGGCCAAAGTGGTCCCAGTGGTGGTAGGAGCACTCGGAGCTGTGACTCCTAAGCTCGGAGAGTGGCTCCAACAGATCCCAGGAACAACATCAGAGCTCTCTGTCCAGAAGAGTGCAGTGCTTGGAACAGCTAAGATACTGCGCAGAACCCTCAAACTCCCAGGCCTCTGGTAGAGGACCCGAGGTTGAGGATGACACATACCACCCATAGGGGGTGAGAGAGGATTTTTTTTCTATCTATATCTATATCTATATCTATATCTATATCTATATAAAAAAATCCCATATACAGCAGATATATATATACAGCTGCTAGAGCCTAGAGAAGCAAAGAGGACTAGCTGGGAGAAGAGAGGGAAAAGGAAAAAAAAAAAAAACAAACAAAAAGCAAGTATTCAGCAAAGGCTGTCAGTCAAAGGTACTGAAGAAGAGAAGAGGGGTTAGTTAGACTAAATCAAGCAGAGGCCTTGGAAAGAGGAAAAAGTTTTATAGGCAGAGAAAGAGTTAAAGGAGGCTGCCCCGTCTGGCAGAAACAGTGTCTGCTTCAGAGTCCTTTAAAAAAGAAAAAAAAAATTAAAAAAACACGTAGGATGATCCAAAGAAGGGTCTGCCAGCTTAAAAACAATTAGAGGACAGCAAGAAGACCCTCTTACCCAGTGGCAATAATAATAAAGAAGGCAACTCTGCTATAAAGAAGAGTCTGCTACTTTAAATCCAAGTTGTAAGCAGCTGGGACAGACAGGCAGAGACAGAGAAGCAGCTCATCAGCTGCTCAGCTGCTGCTGTGCCCCAGAAACTGGTTAACTTCTTTTGGACCTGATTAGAAGTGTCTCCCTTGCTAACAGCACTGGGTCTGTGTAAATTTCATCAAGCAACAAACACACAAGCATGCTTAGTCATTTCTAAATTTCCAACTATGACCAGTTTCAAGTTTGGGCTCAGTCTCAAAGATATACCAAATATCCAAACTAACATCTCACAACAGAGTTCAGTTCCCCAACTCTCACTCCATGTGGCCTCAGATCTATCTGAGTCCATGAAGAGACTACAAGGTATTTCCAAAACGCCTAGGTGTAAGGGCTGGTCTCCTTCCCCTTGTAGTCACAGCCGTCCTGCTCTGTAGATTCAGATGCTCAGCCTTCCCTCTGATCCGGAGCCATTAACCGTTTGCTCACAAAGTTAGCATCATGAAGACAGGTAGGTTTTAACCTCCTTGGTTGTGTTCACACACAGGGGGTTATTTCGATACGGTTGTTTCGAAACAACTTGTATTGAAATAACACCTTATTTTGAAATAACTTAATTCGAATTAACAGTTTGTTAATTTGAATTAAGGAAAAAAGCTCAAAGCGAAATAGCAGGTTCAAGCAACAGTTATTTCGAAACAAGTCACCCTTGTTTCGAAACAACATGTTCGCATGGTGTTGTTTCGAAACAATCATTTCAAAACAACGTTGTTTTGTCCCCACATGGGGTTTAACTTGTTTCAAAACAACGCCGTTGTTTCGAAACAACGGGAACCGTTGTTTCGAAACAACCATGTGTCATATGAACAGCCTAAATCTTATTTTGAAACAACCTCTGTTGTTTCGAAATAAGAGGGCTGTGTGAACACAGCCCTTGTCTTCCCATTTTACTGATCAAATATAACCATTTGGTTCCAGGACTGTTTAAGCATCTCAATGATTTTCACTCCACCTGGAACCTTTTTCGAGATATCTTTCTGAAACCAAGTCAGTGAATTCACTCACATTTCAAAAACTCTGGCAGTTATAAACAGAACCAAACCTCTCAGCATACAGGCTGCTGTTTGGGGCTGCAGAAAGGGATTCATCCTCATTTAATCCAGTCAGTTTACCTCCACAGCTTCCAACTAGGGCAGGCTGCTTGCAAAGCCCAACAGGAGTCTTTACTCCTTTAGGAGCAGTCTCCAAACACCAAATCATTCTCCACAAAAAGTGTGCCCGTCCTCTGACCGGAGAAGGATTTCTGTAAAGAAATGCCGCCTTGACCACCACCACCAGACCATTCCTAGTTTTTTAGATAAGTTCAGAATTGACTCAGAGAGAACTGGTAAACCACAGCCTGCTCCTCAGTCAAAAGACTGGAAACAGAATCTCTCCCAGCAGATAAACTGCTCTGCTCAACATTCAAACAGCATTGGCCCAGCACACCTGGCTGTTTATAGACAAACTTCTGGGAGAGAGGGGTGGCTTTTTTTAATAGGCAAAGTATCATTCATTATCCAGTTTGGAGGCAGTTTTTCCTTTAGCAGACACACTACACAGACTTTCTGAACAGACAAGCTCCACAATCCCAAGCTAGAGACGTTTTCTTCCCTGTCACAGCATTTCTGGTTAAACACACAGACAACTTAGGATCGTGCATCCCCACTTCATCAGTTTTCCTGTTGATTTCAGGTAACACAGAAGATTTACATTTATAGTCTTTTTGTAGCTGAGTTAAGACATGGGGTTAGTTTGATACCTTTGCTTTGGAAACATATAAAGAAGGAGCAGCTTGATACATCTGCTATATTATCGAGAAGCAAAGGCTAGGAAAAAAATGACCAAAAAGCTAGGTAGTAAGAGAAAAATGAAAATTAAGGGGCTATTTTTCTACATCTGCTAAGTTAAATTCAAGCAGAGGCATTGAAGAGAGGAAAAAGTTTTAAAGGCAGAGAAAGAATTAAAGCAGACTGACAGGTTGGGTCTGCGTTTACTGGCTGACAGAAACAGATCCTGCTGCAGAGTCCTTTTTTAAAAAAATAAATAAATAAATTTTAAAAACCTAGGTTGATCTAAAGAAGGATCTGCCAGCTTAAAAACAGTTAGAAGACAGAGGAAGAAAACCTCTTACCCAATGGAAATAATAATTAAAGAAAAGATGAGTTTGATATAAAGAAGGGTCTGCTAGTTTAAATCCAAGCAGGCAGAGAAAGTTATAAGCAGCAGAGAGAAGCAAGGTCTGCTAGGTGCAGACTGCACCCCTCTCTACCTCGAGGAGAGAGAGAGAGATACTCACCAGCCAGTTATCCTCCTGATGGGCAGTAGGGAAGAGAAGCAAACAGACCCAACCTGTCAGTCTGCTTTAACTGTTTCTCTGCCTTCAAAACTTTTTCCTCTCTTCAAGGCCTCTGCTTGATTTAGTCTAACTAACCCCTCTTCTCCTCTTCAGTACCTTTGACTGACAGGCTTTGCTGAATACCTGTTTGTTTTTTTTTTCCTTTTCCCTCTCTTCTCCCAGCTAGTCCTCTTTGCTTCTCTAGGCTCTAGCAGCTGCACCAAGCTAGTCGTCTAACAGCTACACATATATATATATTTTCACTTTTCCATTTTCTTCTCTTTCCCCAGCTAGCCTTTGCTTCTCCCTAGCAGCAGAAGCCATCTAGACTATAACAGCGGCACCTTATTTTTTTCACTTTTCCTTTTTGCTTTCTTCCCCACAGCTAGCCCAATCAAAACTATTTTGGGGTTCTTCTCTTCTTGCTGGCCTGTCCCTACCATGTGTTGCTTGCCTTTTTCTCTGTAGCTTCTATTTGGTTTTTGTCTGACAGAATTTGCTTTGTACAATCAGGACAGCTTTTTTGTCTTTTTTCTCACTTTTTTTGCCTTTTTCCTCTCTCCCCCCAGAAAGCCCTCTCTTTTAGCCTCTGCTTCCCTAGGCTCTTTTACAGGGTAAGTTTTCCTCATTGGTACCTCTGGTTGATTTGTGTCTGACAGACTTTGCTATGTACAATATGGACAGCTTTTTTCTCACTTTTTTGCCTTTTTCCTCTCTCCCCCCAGAGAGCCCTCTCTTCTAGCCTTTGCTTCTCTAGGCTCTAGCAGCTGCACCAACCTACACCTTATTTTTTATTTTTATTTATTTTTTTACTTTTCCATTTTCCTCTCTTTCCCCAGCTAGCCTTTGCTTCTCCCTAGCAGCTTATGGAATACTTTTTTGCACACTCCTTGATTTCAGCCAAATCCTCTTTACAGTTCTATCAAACTTAGCCTCCGTTTTTTGTTTGTTTTTTTTTTTTTAAAGGCTGTCTTTTTTTAGCTGTCTCCTGATTGGCTCAACGAAGAGGAGGAGTTTGAGCCTATGGCGCGCCACCCCCAGACCAGCTCTCAGTTCCCTTCCAGCTACCGACCTGGTAACATCTCCTCTGCAGAGTCTCTCCCGCCACCATCTCTCACACTCTCTCTTGGCCTGGGGGCCAAATCCTGACTCACGTGTCCAGCACAAGCACTCCACAAGGCCAAACACACACTCTGAACAATTCTGATATCAAATTGATATAAAAAATGGCCTCCAATCTTAATATCAAATTAATATAAAAAATGGCCACCCATCTTAATATCAAGTTTATATGAAATTGATATCAAATTAATATTAAATTGATATTAAATTAATATTTAATTCTTATCAAAGGCTCAGATCAAACCAGCTGTCAAATCTGTATGGTGATGAAAGCTATGTAGGTCTTTGCTACTGGCCAGTCTGTCCACCCCATTCTCCTTCCTGTGAGGCAGAGTCCATCATAACCTTGATGGGTATGTCCACACATCTCTTTTATTTCAAATTAACACTGGTTATTTTGAAATAAAAAAGATTAGGTCCACACAATGTTTTCTTATTTCGAAATAACAGGCTCTGTCATTTTGAAATAAGAACCATCACTTCGAAACAGCTTAAACCCCATTCATTTCAAAACAGCTGTTAATTCAGAATAAGGCCATTTGGACATGTTGTTTTGAAACAACAACATTGTTGCGAAACAACTGTTTTGAAACAGCATGTCCAAACGGCTTTATTTCAAAATAACAGCCGTTTCAAAAGTAGGCTTTCCCTTAATTCGAATTAACATTTTCTTAATTAAAATTATCTTATTTCAAAATAAGGACTTTATTTCGAAATAACTCATTTTGAAATAACTTATTTCAAAATAACTATGTGTGTGTGGACATAGCTGACAAGGCCAAGTCCAGGATCCCTGGAAACTTGACCCTCCGCCTACACCATCTTGTCATGGTCGCTTAGGACAGGGGCTAGTGTGTCTTCACTCTAGGGTGCCCTCTCCACATTGATGCCTCCTTGACCCACTGATCATTACATACAGTTTAAAGCAAATATGTTTGATTAAACAGCAACCAATTAAAAAAAAAATAAGCACAAAATGGGAAAGGTTAATGGAAAACAGTTAATGCTACCTTGTGGCCCCAGAGACCCCTCATACAGCATCTCTGGGGTATAAGAGAAGGTCACAGTCTGTGGTGTTGCATGCCCCAAGTCTCTCATCCAGGCCCTGGTTGTGTTGTAGGGGTCCATGGGTCAGACAGTTGCCCTGGTGGTGGCCACAGGCCCACAGGAACTGGGGGGGGGGCAAGGTCTTTCTCCCCCACATCATCTGCCCCCGCTCCATCCTGTCCAGGTCACAATCTCCTTCCATGTCTGGACTTAAGACCCATTGTCAAGTGGTGTCTCCCTGTGCTGGGTCCTCTGTTCAGGGTCCCCCACTTTCCCCAACTTCTCACCACACTCAGCTCCAGACAGCCCAAGTTCCAGTCCCACTCTCCCTCAGCGTTACCACTGGTCTGCCTCCAGTACAGCTTCCTGGACTGTTCCTCTGGCCCCTTTAGTTCTGGCTGCTCTGGCTCTGCTCCCAGCACAGCTGTCCATGAACTAGTTTTCTTTGACTCCAGCTGCACTGGCCTCTCCCCATCCATCCTTGGGACTCTCAGTCTCAGGGTCCTGATTCCTCATCAAACCTTTCCCTTTCCATTAGTGCTGATGGATGGGCAACTAAAACACCCCATTAGTTCCAGTGAGGGGCCAACAGTCCTTTTACATTTGGAATAAACTCCAGGTGACCTCCATCTCTTCTTTTCAGTCCCTCACCTGACCCACTTCTCTTGTCTTGATTTTCATCACTGATCAACACTGACTGTACCCACTTCCAATCTGGAGCTTTATTTTAGTTATATTTTTGACCAGTTTAGAGAGGAGACTTTGGGTTACATTTCTAAAAGCACTTAAATTACTAAGAAACCAAGTCTCATTTTCAGAAATGACTTAGACACTGGGAGGTGCCTAAATATGTTTAAAAATTCTGTCTCTAAATCATTTTTGGAAATGGGACTTAGGCATTTTTGAAAATTGTACTCTTTCTCTAATCTGTAAAGTACCCGATAGAGTAGACCTGTGATTCTATATCAATAATGCATTACAATAATGTCTTCTAGGAGTTTCTGTATTTTATAAAGTAAAACCCTAGCTGCTAGGTAGAATTACTTTTTAACTGCAAACAAACACTATTCAGATTGTTCCATTGGTTATACACTCAGCTGCTCTTTCCATATGGTCATCGCTCCATCTCTGATCTTACCCTGCCTGTGGTATATCTGATAGAGCCCTTCATTTTTATTGCTCTGACTGCAGTGGTTTCCACTTCTTGATGTCTCTGATGTCAGAAGCGAGCATCTCATCTCTGGCCTTTCACCACACGGAGAGAAAAAAACACAATGTTCTTACTATCTATTTGAAATGTTTTCCTGTGAGTCTGTGACCTGGCAATAGCTGGCCACCCACTTGTACAGGGGCACAATGAAAATATTAACTCAGTGTGATCAACTACTAATTGAAAATGTCAGTGGAGTTCTATAAGGCCATACTGAGCCATGAAGGTCACAGTCCTGAATGGAAGGTGAGGATTGGGTGTGGGGGGAGAGCTGAGAACTGCCCTGCACCAGGGGGACCTCTGGGAAGCATTGTTTGCCCCAGTTTTTCACTCTGACACTTACAAGGGCAGTTCTGCTGACCACGGGAGGTGAAGGGACAGGGCCATTAAAGTTCTTTGTGTTCTCATCTTCCTCTGTAGAGAGGCTGGCTACAACCTGCACCTTCCTTTATATTAACTCATTTGGACTTGTTATCAAAATACACCCACCCTGGGCTGATAAAAATTTGTTTTTGTTTTTGTTTTTTCTTTCACGTTTCAGTTCCATTCTCTAATAATCTATTCAGCATGCAAAAGTACTAAATGAACAGTGCCAATAAATAACTTACATAAGGGCTATTTACAAAATATCTGGGGCTGGTATTCAGGACTAAGTCCCTAATATTCATAAATAAGTCAAAAAACTGTTTTTCATGACTTCATCAACCCCACTAAATATGATAAGAAACCCTACAAAGAAACATCAAGTGTTGATTGGGATCTTATTCAGAAAAAAATTACTGAGTAAGATGAGTACTATGAATAGTCACTAGAGTAGCATTATACTAGGTCTTGAAGCTACCAGAAGACCTGACTTCATTTCCTGAAAAAGATTTGGCTAGAATAAGGGGCTTTATTACTTATATTTGAATGGGCCTACCAGATAAACCAGCAGGGTTGTAGAGCAATCATCAAAAATAAGAGGTGCATGTACCTTGTCGCTCTAAAAAATAAGGAGAAAATATATCAATGTTGGACTGGAAAGAAAACAAAAAAAATTGGTCTTTGTGTAATGATTGCTTTCTTGGCTAACACTAGGGATTAAAGCAGAGACAAACCATTGAGTTGCTACAGCTGTATAGAAACTGTCTCTGTAGCCAGGACCGTTAAATTCCTACTGTCTATGTGCGTATCTACACTTGCTAGTTATTTAAAATTAAGAAGGCTTGATTCAAAATAACTTCATCCCTGTCCTTCGAGGCATTTTCTTATGTTGAATTAAGCCTTTCCTTATTTTGAATTAAGGAAGTACTAATATGATATAATAAAACCTCTGTTTACTTCTAAGTAATGGTTACTTTGAAGTTATTAGTTCAAATTAAGGCACCTTTAGCTGTGGAGTAAGCTTAATTCAAACTAATTCCCCTATTCACTTGCCTACCTTCCCCTAGTTCAGATTAGATAGTCCAGTGAAGATTCTGTAATTCAAATTAATAAAACCTATTTTATTTCAAATTAAGAGTCTAGTGAAGACTCTCTAATACAAACTAATAACTTCAATTAAAATTCAAAGTAGTTAATTCAAAATAACTATTTTGAATTAACTTTGTTAGTGTAGACATAGCCTATGGGAAAAAAGCACACAATGCACAGTGACAAGCAGATGACTTTTGCAAGCTATAATCACTTAATTGGGGTATGATACTGCCTTACAATGGAAGACAGACTATGTAAATAACAAGTAGGCCATTCCAGAACCATAGCAGAAGTTAATAACCACAAGAAACAACTGAAGATATTTGTACTGGGGCAAATTCTGATTTTTCTCTTATAGAATCAGAGAATTGTAGGGCTGGAAGGGACCTCATGAGGTCATCTAGTCCAACTCCTTGCAGAAAAGCAGGACCACTCACTAAATCATCCCAGTCAGGATTTTGTCTAACTGAGGCTTAAATACCTCCAAAGATGGAGCTCCCACCACTTCTGTAGGTAACCCATTCCAATGCTTCACCACCCTCCTAGTAAGAAAGTTTTTCCTAATATCCAACCTCAACCTCCCCATCTGTAACTTCAAACCATTGCTCCTTGTTCTGCCCTCTGTTACTACTGAGAACAGCTTAGCTCCCTTCTCTTTGGAATACCCCTTCAAGTAGTTGAAGGTTGCTATCAAATCCCCCATCAGACTTCTCTTCTGCAAGCTACATAAGCCTAGTTCCTTCAGTCTTTCTTTATAGGGCTTGTGCTCCAGCCCCTTGATCATTTGTGTTGCCCTCTGCTGGACTCTTTTTGATTTGTTCACGCCTTTTTTGTAGTGGGGTGCCCAAAACTGGACACAGTATTCCAGATGTGGCCTCACCAGTGCTGAATAGAAGTGAACAATCACATCTCTCGATCTGCTTGCAACTCTTCTTCTGATGCAGCACAGTATACCATTGGCTTTTCTGGGTCCCCAGCCTGTAGCAGTGCACGGGGTTTTACCGTCCCAAGTGCAGGACTTTGCACCTGTCCTTGTTGAACCTCATGAGATTTCTATTGGCCCACTGCTCCAATTTGTCTAGGTCTCCCTGAATCCAGTCCCTGCCCTCCAGCAGGTCTATTGTTCCCCCCAGCTTGGTGTCATCCACAAACTTACTGAGTGTGCAATCTACCCCATCATCCAGATCAGTGGTTCACAACCTGAGGTCCAGAGACCCCCCCAGGAGTCTGTGGACATGTTGCGGGGGGGTCCATGGAACCTTTCCCTAATGGGGCCGGAGTCCAGCTGCAGCCCCAGTGCACCCTGTCAGGGCTGCATCTCCCCACCCATGGCCAGATCCTGGGAGGGCGATGGGGCTGTGGCAGCTCTGCGGCAGGGGCAAAGGCAAGACACCATAGCTGCGGCAGTGGCACCGGTTGCCAGCTGTCCCAGAAGCACCCCCAGAGTAGCACAGGCCAGGGTCTACCTGTGCGGTTCAGATTACATAATCAGCCAGGGAGCTGCAAAGACTTTCTTTTTTTGGTAAAAAGGTGTCCCCAGCCTGAAAAAGGTTGGGAACCACTGATCCAGATCATTAATGAAAATGTTGAACAGAACTGGCCCCAGGACCAACGCCTGGGGCATACCACTCATTACTGATTGTCAACTAGACATGGAGCTATTGATTCCTACTCGCTGAAACCATTGATCTAGCCAGTTTTCTCTCCACCTTACAGTGCACACATCCAACCCATACTTCTTTAACTTGTCAACGAGAATTCTGTGGGAAACCATATCAAAATCCTTGCTAAAGTCTAGGTATATCATGTCAACAGCTCTTCCCGCATCCACAAATCCAGTCATCTTCTCATAGAAGATAATGAGGTTGGTCAGGCATGATTTGCCCTTGGTGAATCTATGCTGACTGTGCCTGATCACTCTGTTTTCCTCCAAGTGTTTCAGGATGGAGTCTTTGAGAATCTGCTCCATGATGGGTTTTTTGAGAACCTGCTTCCAGGGATTGCGGTGAGGCTGACAGGTCTGTAATTCCCCCGATCCTCCTTTTTCCCTTTCTTGAAGATAGGTACCATATTTGCTTTTTTCCAGTCTTCTGGCACCTCCCCTGTTCACCATGAATTTTCAAAGATAATGGCCATCTGTACTGCTATCTCATCAGCCAACTCCCTCAGCACTCTTGGATGCAGTTCATCCAGCCCCATGGATTTGTGCACATCCAGCTTCTCTAAGTAGTCCCTAACCTCAAGGGCCTCTCTTCTTCTCACCAATCTACTGTACCCATTGTAGTGGGCTGGAAGCTGGTCATCCTTGTGAAGACTGAAGTAAAAAATCATTGAGCACTTCAGCCTTTTTGGCATACTCCACCATGAGCATACCTTCCTCATTCAGTAAGGGACCTACACCATCCCTGATCCTCTTCTTGTTACTGACATACTTGTAGAACCATTTTGTGTTATCCTTCATATTCCTTGCTAGCTGCAACTCCAATTGTCCTTTGGCCTTTCTGATTTTATCCCTACAGTCCTGAGCAATATCTTTGTATGCTTCCCTAGTCATCTGTTCAAGCTTCCACTTCCTGTAAGCTTCCTTTTGATGTTTCAGCTCAGTGCAGAGTTCTCTGTTAAGCCATGCTGGGCACCTTCCACATTTGCTTTTCTCTCTGCTCATTGGAATGGTTATTTCCTGTGCCCTTAGCAGGGTTTCTTTAAAATACAGCCAGCTCTATTGGACTTTGTTTCTCACTTGCTTTTATCATCAACAGACATTGTGAGGAAACAACACTGTGGACACAGAGTCTGGTTCTGTTTCCCATTCCACTAGTGTAAATCTGGAGTCACTCTACAAAAGTGAGTGTAAACGCAAAGGCATCAGCTCTACAAAGTCCGATCCTTATTCACCAGTAAAGTCATTATCCAGATAGGCTGCAACTTACAGGGATGAATATCACCTAGAAATAGTTCTACTGAGGGACAGTTTCTTGAACCTGCAGTGTGGTTTGATTTAAGAAAGAGATCCGCTCAGAATACTTTTTACCAAGGAACATTTCAATTAAAGAAAAAAGCCCTTCATTTTCATCAACTCAAGCAAATGAAAAGCCTCTGAAACCAGACTACCAACCAAACAAAAATGGTAAAAGAATTGGTTTTCAGTCCAAGAAATTTACGGTATGTCCACACTTAGTCTTTATATAGAAATAATGCTAATTATTTTGATTTAAAAGATTGCATGTCCACACTATGTTTCCTTATTTCAAAATAAGGAGCTCCCTCATTTCTCATAAACTCATAGACACTAAGGTCAGAAGGGACCAATATGATCATCTAGTCTGACCTCCTGCACATTGCAGGCCATAAAACCTCACCAACCGACTCCTACAATGAACCTCTAACCCATAACTGAGCTATTAAAGTCCTCAAATCATGATTTAAAGACTTTAATACAGAGAATCAACCAGCAAGTGAGTCATGCCCAATGTACAGAGGAAGGCAAAAAAACAAAAACAAAACACAAAACACAAAAACAAACAAACAAACAAACAAACAAACAAACAACAACAAAAAACAGTGCCCAACCCAATCTGCCCTGAGGGAAAATTCCTTCCCGACCCTAAATATGGTGATCAGTTAAACCCGGAACATGAGGGCAAGTCCTCAACAGACTCAAAGAACTTCTCTGTGATAACTCAGAACCCACTCAGTCTAATGCCCCTTCCCAGGTCACTATCATACCCATCACCAGTAGTAAAAGACAGACAATGGCCAAGCTACACTGTCCATCATATCATTCCCTCCATAAACTTATCAAGCTCATTTTTGAAGGTGCCTAAGGTTTTTGCCTCCACCACTTCCCTTGGTAGACTATTTCAGAACTTTACTGCTCTGATGGTTAGGAATCTGCATCTAATTTCAAGCCTAAATTTTCTGAAGGACAGCTTGTGTCTGTTTGTTCTTGTGTCCACATTGGCACTGTATACAAATAATTCTTTTCCCTCACTTGTATTTATCCCTATATTGTATTTATAAAGAGCAAATAAGGAAATAAGGAAAGTCATTTCAATATAATAAAACCTAGTATTATATCAAAATGATTGTTAAATCAAAACTTATTTTGAAATAACGTGCTGTGGCCTTCTTATTTTGCCTTAACTGTTATTTCGATTTAACATTTTTGCCCTTCTTCTTCCCAGGTTGCTTTCCTTTTTCTATATATTGGGTGGTGCCTGGCCCTTCTAGGTGGCCATGTTGCCACACCTCCCATGGTGCCCTTCTCCTAAACTGAATGAGCAAGTCCTGCCCATGGAGATCTTAGTTCGATGTGAGTTCCTCCTAGTGTGGACACGTTAAATTGATTTAACTGCCTAAGTGTGGACGTAGCCTTAGTTTTCTGACTAAAAGAATAAAAAACTTTTAGAAAAACATACTTTCTGTGAAAATATTTGTTTAGTCAAAAAACAATTTTCCATCAGACACAGATATTGCAACTACATGCAGTATCATACCAACACCTTATTGTTGTTTTTTTTTTATGTTAAAAGCATGAAATCATCACAAATCATTATACTGGGATGGGCCATACAGTGTGAGCTGTGGAACATTCAGAGCCCTCTATATCAGGGGTCTCAAACTCATGGCCCAAGGGCCACATGCAGCCCCTAAAGTTATTTCTTGCAGCCTGCAATGACACTATTGCTATGAATATTTGCAATATCATTGTATGAAAAGGTTTCAGTGGTGTGGCCCTTGGGCTACTGTACTAGTCTTCAGTCAGCCCTCATGGTGATTAGACCCCTGCTCTGTATCAATACAGGTGATGTGTATGTGTGTGCTCCAGGCTCCTGGGGGGCAGAGTAGAGTGTCCCTGAAAAATCTCATAGCTGGCTATGTAGATTCCCTGGCTTGGAAGCTTGATCTCCTGGGGAAGATGAGGACAGACTTGTTCTACTTGCAGGAGGCTGGGGGACAATTAGGCAAGTTTTTTGGCATCAAGAGATGAGCTTGAACTGACACACTGTCTTCTTTTTGATTCAGTAAAGAACAGGATCTTCTACCCAAGGAAAGTCCCCAGCCCTTGTTGAATAGTTGGAAGGGACATTAGTCCACCAGATGCCCCATGTTGATGATAGGAGATATTTGGTATGCTTATTAATAAATGTACAGTAACATTTTAATGTGTTTTCTCTGTAATGCTGCTTCAGCCCTTGAAATAAATTCATTTTGCTTTGTGAATATAGCTGGTAACTGTCATACACAATGGGAGTTCTGGGAGAAAAGTTAACTATGGGTGCTAGACCCCATCAAAGTTGCTGGGAAATCACAGTTTGGTGCGAGAATAGGGATTGCATGTCTAAAACCCTGTATGGAAGGGAAAAAATGCAAATCTCCTTCCAACAAGAGATGTTAACAGTTGGAAGTCCTGAACTTTATTTGGCTGCTGTTCAGAAAGGCCATGTTTACATGGCACTTTTATTTCGAAACAACACTCGAAATAAAAGAAATTTAGTCTGCACAACGTTTTCTTATTTCGAAAGGATGGATCCCGTCCTTTTGAAATAAGAATCATTGTTTTGAAAAATTTAAATCCTGATGTTTTCGAAACGGCCATTATTTCGAAATGGTTATTTTGAAATAATGCCAATTAGACCTGTTGTTTCGAAACAACAGCATTGTTTCAAAACAACTGTTTCGAAACAACAGGTCCAATTGGCATTATTTCGAAATAACCATTTCGAAATAATGGCCGTTTCGATAGCGGGGTTTCCCTTATTTTGAAATAAGTGACTTATTTCGAAATAAAACTTTGTGTGTAGACATAGCCAAAGACTTTGAAGGGGATCAAAAGTGCATTAATCATTTAACTGTGACACCATTGGAAAAATGTAAAAAAAAGAGGTTTCAGTGAAAAATTTCCAACTGGCCGTGGAGACAGTATGGGAGAGAGAGACTTGGAATGACAGTATTAGAGGAGTATTTGAATGCCCATAACCCTGATTGCTGGAATCTGAGTGAGTTTAGGCACCTACAGAGTTAGGCCAAAACTGAGAGGGTTTTGTGGATCATAGCAGTGCCTATAATGGGAGGTAGGCCCCTAAATCTGGGGGTTTTGTGGATCTGGGGCCTTGATCTGGGCTTCCTTGCCATCTTGTCACCCAACAGACTTGCAAAAAGTGGATGTAAAATTCTAACACCTGTGAAAATGGGTGGAGAATTATGAAAATATAGCATTCTGCATGACTTTGTATTTAAGTCTATGAAATGTAAAGCAGGAGATAATCGGGGCCTTGACCCTATTTAGGACCTAGTGGGACTAAAGGTACTCTTACTGTCCTAAATGCCACAGCAGGGAGTCTGTCTCTCTTGTGGTGAAACCTGCACATGGCTCCTTTATTTGGGCTTTGTTCAGGGGTCTTGACTTGGTGCTGTATGTATAAATTTCCTGAATCTAAAAAGTGCTTAAAAATATTTTTTTTCCCCCAAGACTCCTGACTAGTCTTTGCTGTTCTAATCTCAGAGGTGAATGAAGAAATAATTTCACATCTGAGCAAGGTTCATTGTATTGGGGGAGATTTAAATTCACACCCTTCCTGCTGCTATTTTCAGCATCCAGCAAGTTTTCTTGCATGGTTGGTTTAACTGGATAAACATACATTGGTTAATACCACAGAGGTCTGGACAGGAAAAAGCTACAAACTTCTACTAATTTTTTTTAATGAAAGAAATTTTAAAATGTGTTGCAAAATGTCAATGATAATGAGGCTGGAGGAGGATAAGGAGGATAAGGGAACTGGGCATGCAACTCTCATTACATGTCTTGGCAAATATTTTATTAAAGTTTGTTTTTGGCATTCACATTGCTCAGAAGTAACTGAATTTGAAGGGCCTGATTATCCTGTCAGGAGCTGTCTAGGTGGAGAGAGAGCATGCAGCAAGATGTGATGTAAATCTATAGCCTGCTGTGCACTAACCAGGCATGTGGACCTTAGTGCCGCATACTAAAAGGCATCTTGACCAATTCCCATTTCAAACAGCAGTAGATTAATTCAAATACTAGGGAACAGCCAGCTACTGGCAGGCAAGCTCCCCATCCAGATGAGCCATTTGTTACACTGGTGTAAATCAGACGTTACTCCACTGAAGTCAATGGAGTTACACCAATGTAAATGAAATGAAGACTGGGTCTTGGAATGTCAGACATAGTGTAAACTTCCTCAAATGCTGTAAAATAGTTCAGCTGATCAGCTCCACTGATTTACAGCAGCTAGAAAGGGTCTGGCCCATGATGTATTTAGACCCCAAAGTGAAATAGTCAATATACTGAGTTTGAAGAAATTTGAATCAGTAATACGTACTGAAGTTAGTAGGACTCACTGATAATTTACTATAAACGTCGTTTTTCAACAGAAATTTGAGACTTTGATTAAAGAGTCATACAAGCTCTGTTTTTGCAAAAAAAATGGAAAACTTTGTTTGTTTGTTTGTTTTCAGCTAGAAACAGAAAAAATTCAGGCAAAAAAAAAACAGGAAAGAAAAGATTGTAAAGACTACTAAAACTATTAGAATGCTTCATGACAGATCAACCAGCTGACTACATCTCCCATAAGGCTCTGTGGTCTAGGACTCCCATGATGCACCACATCAGTTTAGCAGGAACAAAGGGAAATGGGGTCTGGCCAGGAAGCTTACAATAGAGGATTATGGGATCTTGAAGCATTTTAACTGCAATTTTCAATAGGCCTTATGGTGGCAACACAAAATTGAAAGTTTTGGCCAAGAGTTTTTTGTCATCAGCCAAAAATTCTGTGTTTTCAATTTTTTGCTGAAAGTTTGCCATTTTCATTGAAAAGAAATGTTCCAGCTAACCCAAATTGATACATAAGGTTAAAGTTCTGGATTTGTTTGTAACTGTTTTTAATTTTAGAAATTTAGTGCATCTCCATGAGAATTTGTTGCTGCAGATAAAATTTCACAGGGTTACAACATCTCTTTCTCAGTCCACACAGACACCACTTCATCCATCCTTCTCTGATATCAGCATATCTACAGATTTCAGTGGCAAAAATAAAGTTTTACTACTTTTTCTCCTTCTACTTCTGCAAAGCCAGCACAGCTATCACACAGCAAGTCAGATTCTAGTCTGCCTTATGCCTTCTCAGCAGATTTATTCATGGAGTTCCACTGGCAAGGACAATATATACCTGTGCAAATCCAGTGGGATGGCGTGGATGACATTGAGGGCAGAATCTGAAGGCAGCAGAAGCTGAATTTGGCATGAAGAAACCTTCTTACTGGTCTTGATGTGTGGGAAGAAAAGACCCCAGTTCAGAAATCAGGGAAGATAGAAGAATTGAGCACATTTGATCTGGAGTCCTTGAGACACAAGAAATATGGAACCAACAATTACGTTTGTCACAGTCACTTTTCAGAGTAGAACTGTGTTTTAAAGTTGCATGAACACAGACTTTGCATTTAATTGTTTAAGGCCAAAACCATTGGAGTCAATTCTGTCAGGTTTACCTTGATTAATATCCTGTTCCATGGGTTAGCCCATTGAGATCAGTGGCATTGCTCCTGGAGTAAACAACTACTCAATTTGGGCAAGGGTGGCAGAACTGGTCCTTAGAAGGTTCTTTAGAGTTGGGTTGAGTCCTACAAGTATTTCATTTGGGGTTTCACTCTTATAACTCCTCCCAGGAGGAAACAGAGAAGCTAATAGCTCTTCTCTTCCTCTGTATTTATGGCAAGGATTTCAAAGTGATAACACCCACTCTGGAAGAAATGTATTTCTTTGTGTGCGTGTCTATTCTGCATCTCGTTCTCAAAACTTGCTCACTGGAGACCAGTAAGAGACTGTTTTAAAACTTACACTTTGCTTTTAGATATTGTCTTAACATTGTATTATATTGTACATTTTAAATTAATTATATGAATGTGTTTAACCTGATAATTAGCTTTTAAAAAAAATCAGCCTTTTATATCAAAGCAGCTGTAATTTTATCATTTTCTTCTGCAGATCTTTGCATAATAGATTGTTTGAGAATTTAAATTTTCTTTTACTGGGATGGCTAGTCAATGATGATGAAACTTCCTACTAAACACTGAATGCTCAATGAAAGTCACCTAGTTCTGATTAAATTCTGACAAGGTGAATGAGGTAATATTGTTTTTTTTTACCTCACTCCCCTTATCTGTCTTTTATGTTATTTTTACCACACTCACAACTTCTCCCACTCACCTTGTCTGTCTGTTATCCCTGGGACCAACATGGCTACAACCACATGAAATTCTGACAGGTAATTAAGTTGTGTATGCTCATATATTTTATTAGCAGTATCCAATTCTGACTTTCTAATGACTTCTGCTGCAATTTTTTTTATTTCACTACATTTCTTATGAAAACCCTTCTTCTCGAACGTATTTCTTTTTCTTCACAACAGTAAACAATTATACTAGACTGCTGTCCAAATATGTTTGAGAAGGAAGCAGTTCTTGAATCAGATAGTATTCCAACTGCCCAGGAGCATTGACTCAGCAGTTTCTTTTCTGAATCTGACATGCATTAGAACTGAGAAAATAATTTTTTACAGATGGAATTCTCATCCTGAAAAATGTGAAATGGCCTAAAAGAAAATTAAAAAGTGTTGAATGAAAATCATTTATATTTTAAACAATATATGTTTCTAGAAAAATAACAGATTAATTTCCTTAGCCATTCTGGGAGCCATGTACTGTACAAATGAAATACTAGGCTATTAGGATCTGATTCTAATCTTAGTTACCCCTGTGTAAGCCTAGAGCAACTCCACTGAAACTTATGAAGCTAGGACCACAATCTGATCTCATATACCCTGCTACAAATGCAGGACAACTCAACTGAAATATAGAATTATGAAATATGCAATAGGATAAATGAGAACAAAATCTGAGTGCATCATCTAGCAGAGTCTGTTGTTGATCCTATGGCTGATAAATGAACCTTTCCATTTGTGAAACCCAGATTTTTTTAAGGTCTAGTTTACACTGAAATTTAAGCACATTTAAACAAGATCTTCTAGAAAATTATTTCATATCTCTAACATTTCTGTGAGGAGTATTTTTATACCAACTTGTTGATTAAATTGCATGTCCGAAAGGTAAATGCAAAAGGCTAAGAGCCTGTGCCATAGCAAGGTTCACTTTATTCTTTCGTAGTTATAGTGTGAGTCAGATTTTCAAAGATATTTAAGTGCCTAATGGAATTTTCCAAAGCATTTAAGAGGGTTAGGTTCCAAACCCACTTTGAAATTAGAGGTAGATAGGTACCTAACCTGCTTCTACATTTTGGAAAATTCTAGTAGGTGCCTATCTGCACCTTTAGGCACCCAAATAACTTTAAACAGAATAACCTAATCCTAAGTGCATTGATTGAAAACATCCCCAAAGAGAGTTATAGAAAGTCAGTTTTTGAGTGAGACAGTTATGTTAAGGAAGCTTGTACTGTGACTCCAGAGCTGGGTTTTTTTTATAAAGAGTTTTTAAAATGATTAGTAATAATAGAAAAATCTTTTATTTACATTGCAAATTGAGAAATTCATCCATGGAAAAAATAGCAAGAAGTTTTGTGGCACTTAAAGACTAACAGATTTATTTATCGCATGAGCTTTCATGGGAGAATATCCCACTTTGTCAGATGCTTTGAAGAGCAGTATCTTCAAAGCATCTGATGAAGTGGAATATTCTCCCACAAAAGCTCATGCGATAAATAAATCTGTTAGTCTTTAAGTGCTACAAGACTCCTTGCTTTTTTTGCCTTACTAGACTAAAACGTCTGCCCCTTTGGAATTCATCCATGGAAGTTATCCACTAGCATCATTTTCTAGTGAGCTTCCTGGTGAAAATTATATTATTCATTTAGCAATCTAGAATTACAATCAACATGAGCTTGAATTGAACCCGTTTCTCCAGAAGTACACATAAGGATTTTATTAAGGCACAGGGATGGGGGGCTGTTTTCTGTGTGTTGGGAGGCATCCCTGGCTGATGCTACCTGTGCTCATGCACTCTGGAAGTACCCAGATTGCTCACTCTGCTGGGCATGGCTGAGACACCTTGTTGTGGGGCTACTTTCTGTGGGTTTACCCTGCTGCTATCCATGAGGTTAATTAGGTTTAGCTTCTAAGGGCTGCTAATTGGTCACTTTTCATCAGTTCTAATTTCACTCTAAAATATCATATAAGTTTAAAAAAAACTACATACTTTTTTTTTTTCTTTTTCCCATAGTTCAAGATGATTGTTCATTCTCGGTGGTGCAACAGCCCTGGTCTGTAGTGGTGGAAGCGGGAGCATCTGTGGAGATGAACTGTACATTAGTACCATTCAAACCTCTAAAGAATCCTGACATTCTGTCAGTCTGGTACAGTAGGAGAACAGGGAATGACATGACTGGGATGGAAAAAGTCACAGAGACAGACAGACTGAAAGGCCGAATCAAACTCACGTGGATAGAAAATGCCTTTTCAAGCATCCTGCACATTCACAACCTGCAGGAAGATGATGTGGCCATTTACCATTGTCGGTTCTTCATCTTTCTCTTCTCTCCACCCTGTTTATTAGATGGAAGGGGGACTAGACTGAATGTTACAGGTATTGTGTATTTGGGGGTTTATTGTGTCACATTCATTTCTCAAATGCCCACAGGAGACAGGCAATCTTTGATGTAATGCTAGTCAGTGGAGTCACTTCAAATTAACAACCATGTAGCTGAGATAAAAATACAGCCCTAACTTCACTGACTTCAATAGGTTTACTTTGGAGTTATACCTGAAATCAGAATCTGGCCTTAGCTACTTTAATTTCAATGTGCACATTCCAGATTTACATCAGGGTTTTTGAGATCAAAATCCAGCCCTGACTCCACTGGGGTCTCTCTTGTTATGTCTCCAGCTACCAATAAGCCAAATTAACTCCTTCCATAAAATCAAAACAACTTTAATTTAACAAGAGTAAACATGAGAAGAAAACAACAAGGAAGGCTGCAAATGAGCACAGAGCAGTCTCCTTGTTAAGTTACCCACCAAGCACACCTGCCTTTAGTTTCCTCACAACCCCAGTCAACTTCTAACTGGCAAATGTTGAGCTCTGCCTCCCTGAGAGATTTCCAGAAGCTAAAGATACAGGAGCAGAAATAAAATAATCATGATTTCATAAAAGTGCTTGCAACACAACTCTCAGGTCCTAGTCTGAGTTTGCCGGGCTTCTTACAAATAAAAAAAGATTCTTTTACTTGTAAAATAAACACTTTTGATATAGAAATACTGGAATA
Source organism: Podocnemis expansa (assembly GCA_007922195.1). Classification (NCBI taxonomy): domain Eukaryota; kingdom Metazoa; phylum Chordata; order Testudines; family Podocnemididae; genus Podocnemis; species Podocnemis expansa. The sequence continues at coordinate 197,044 of ML683233.1, read as the reverse complement.
CAACAACTGTGGAGCTCCACAAAGACAGTAGCTTTTCAGAGAAAAACACTCATTAAAGGGAGACATTCACTGAGCAATAATGAAGAGAAAGAACATTATTAAAATGGGTTAGTGATTCTCTCTCAGGTTGTACCTACGCTAGCCATTTTTGTTGCACTGTTTCACCATTGGAGTACCTTTATTAGCAGTATGATGATGGGATAAATTACATGCTTAGTAACTTTGTTGGTGACACTAAGCCGGAAGGAATGGTTGATATGTTGAAGGGTAGAGATAGGATTCAGGGAGACCTAAACAAATTGGGGCATTGGGCTAAAAGAAATCTCTTGAGGTTCAATAAGGACAAGAGCAAAGTCCTGCACTTAGGATGGAAAAATCCCATGTACTGCTACAGACTGGGGACCAACTGGCTAAGTAGCAGCTCTGTAGAAAAGGACCTGGGGGTTAATGGTGGATGGGAAGCTGGGTATGAGTCAAAAGTATGCTCTTGTTGCCAAAAAGGCCAGCAGCATACTGGGCTGCATCAGTAGGAGTGCTGTCAGAAGATCGAAGAATGTGATTATTCCCCTCAATTTGGCACTGATGGACTCACATCTGGAATAATGTGTCCAGTTCTTGGCTCCCCACTACAGAAGGGATGTGGACAAATTGGAGAGAGTCCAGTGAATGGCAACCAAAATGATTAGGGGGCTGGGGCACATAACTTTCAAGGAGAGACTGAAGGAACTACACTTGAATTTCAAGTCTGCAGAAGAGAAGACTGAGGGGGGATTTGATAGTAATCTTCAGCTACTTGAAGGGGTGCTCCAAAGAGGAGAGGGATAGGCTGTTCTCAGTAGTAACAGAGGACAGAACAAGGAGCAATGGTTTCAAGCTGCAGCTGGAGTGGTCGAGGTTGGATATTAGGTAAAAGTTTCTCACTAGGAGGGTGGTGAAGCATTGGAATGGGTTACCTAGGGAGGTGGTGGAATTTCCATCTTTGGAATCTTTTAAGACCCAGCTGGAAAAAACCCTGGCTGGGATGATTTAGTGGGAGTGGTTCTGCTTTTAGCAGGGGGTTGGACTAGATGATCTCATGAGGTCCCTTCCAGCCCTAATGTTCTATGATTCTATGAACAATAGAAGCTGAAGTATAGTCATGATTCAGATGGATTCAGGCTCAGAGTAGGATTAGGCAACATGGTGGTAAAAATGTCTGAGCTGTGTATATGCTCCTGTTGCTGCCAGCAACAAAGCTACCTAGTGTTGAATAAAAATTCGAAGTGGAGATTTTAAAAGTCGTAGAGCTAGGTGTCCAACTGCTGTTTGTGTAAATGAAAACCTCCCCAAATACTACTGCAAAGTCAGGGATGTGTAAGTAAGGGTATGTGCCTAGGGTGCCAGGTGGGATTGTATTCAGGTGACTTGCCCATCCTGCTGCTCGTGTCACTGTTTCTGTGCTTCATTTTTAGTGTGCTGGTTTGGTGAGAGCTAGTGCGTGTACATCTACCCAAGCTGGAGAGTACACCCCAGTTCCAGCATAGACATACCCTTAGTCAGTTACTGTAGAATTACCCACAGAACATAGATGCAATGCTCATTACGTACTAAAGGCAAGACTTCTCATGATAAAACTTTCTCCTTTCATTTAAAATTCACCAAGTTTCAGTCTCGCATTAGGTAGGTGAATATTATCACTCTAAATGGGAAAGCCAAGGCAAAGAGAGAAGACAGGATTTCCCATCACAGCCCAGGAGTACTGTCTTTCAGCTCCCTCCACGCTCAACAAGACCCCACTTCTCCACCACCACCCATGACAGGGCATTTAACCCAGGAATCCTGATCCCCAGTCATTCCCCCTAACCCATTCCACTGCCAGAGCTGAGATTAGAAGCCAGGATTCCTGGCTCTCAGTCTTATGCTTTAATCACAAAACCAACCAGTCATTAGTAAAACTGATTGAAAATTGAAAGGAAACTGCTTCTCTAACTGACCTTTTCTTCTATAGAAAGTTCCACTCCAGAAAACACAATGCTACACAAACCAGATCAGACAGCTGATGAGATGCCTCTCTATTGGTACATTGTGTTGGTGGTGATAATAGCAGTGGCTCTCACCATGGGATTCCTGGTGTTCTGGCACAAGGGGATAAGAGGTGAGAAATGAAAATGAAAACTGCACATGAAAATCTTTTCTAGTGAATAGACTGAAATTTACACTTTGGTGGTGTTCCTGAACTATAGCACTGTAACTGAGATCAGAATCTGTCCATTGATTTCAGTGGAATAAGTCTGGTTTCACACCTTTGTTAATGAGATGACAGTCTGACCCTAGCTTCACTGGAGTCATTCTGTATTTACATAGATGTAACAGCATATGGCCTTACCTCTTTTTTTATTTTCATTATAAATAAATGTGGTCCAGCAGCTGCCTTAACATTAGCTGTTCTACAGTTAGAACGATGATCTTTCCTGATTTCTGCAGATTTACACTGGTTATGATCACTATTAGTGATTGTTTTCCTTCCATGCAATATTATTTTACTGTTAGTATGTTATGGGAGTTTACAGCTTCCTTGGGAGCATCCATTCACATTGGAGATAGGAGTCCTAACTAGATGGTCTATTGGACTGGTCTAATATGACCTGGATACTAGACTAGATGGATCACTGACTTCATCTACCAACATACAGATACATAGATGTTAGGACCAGAATGGACCATTAAATAATCTAATCATACCTCCTCCTGTGTGCATGCTAACGTTACAACCCTGACTCACTATCCAGCTGTCAACTGCTGAGACAGCTGTGCTTCTCTTCACAAAGCCCTGGCCAAAACACAAGAAATGAACTTATCTCAGTTGCTGCCACGAGGATCTTCCTGTGGAATACATTTTCTGAAAGGATGAGGCTAATTCACAATCAGATCAGAGTATCTTTTAATTATAATAAGAGACGGTCCTTTTCAACAAAACTTTCCTACCTAATGCAGAATGTTCTTCAAGGCAAAGACTACCCCTTTCACCTCCCCACATCTCACTTTGCCCCTCAGAAATGTTATTCTAAATAGCTTCCTGTACCTGAGTCAGGAAAAAAGCCAAAGACTCCATGATGACTTTAGGATTAGGTGATAGTCTGTAGTGAAAAAGCATAGCACACCCAGCTGACAGTCTGGACTGCTGCATTCTGTTCCAGACCTGCCATTAATTCCTTTTGTGACCCTTATGCAAATCACTTCCCTTCAGTGGATTTTGGTTTCCACATCTGTTAGGTGGATGATAATCTGATTTGGAGTTTTGATTAAAGTTAGTTTTATTCAAAGGGCTTCTAACCTATCTTTTGTCTTAACAGGCCACTCCAAATAAAACTATTCTCTCTTTCTGTCCACTCATGGAAGACCACCTCCTTTCACAGGTTTCAAGGTAGATAAGGACCATTAGATCATCTAGTTCAGTATTTCTCAACCTTTTTTATACTTAGCTTGCTGCCTTCCTAAATCAAATCAGGGAAACCTTGGGCCTGCACCAATTCATGAATCAGTCATTGGAAAACACTGCCTAACCTCCTATATTATGTGGGTCAGAGAATTTCACCCACTTCCCACTTACTGAGCCCACTAATTTGTGTTTGGCCAAAGCATCATCTAGAAAGGCATTCAATCTAGATAGAAAAGCATCAAGAGAATGAGAATCTGCCACTTCCGTGGGTGCTTGTTCCAGCAGTTAACCATCTAAGCTGTTATACCTTTGTACCTCTACATTTGTTATAGGCTGTACCAGTCTGCTGAAAGATAATGGTTCCTATTTTTCATATTTTTGATGCTTTGCATTTGTTTCAAAACAGGTCTTGCACCTTCTGTAAGACAGACGTCATCCTCTCTAAGAACGGGTGATCTGACTCAGTCCGTGCATCCAGAGATGGAAGTGAGTTTATAGTTCACATCCTCATTATAAAGTGTTGGCTATCCTGTGTCTCCAGAAATAGGTGCATCAGAGGGGAGATTTAGAACCTGGAAAGGAGGATGTCAGTGTTGGTGGCAGTCTTTTCAAAGGATTTTTCTCAGAGAGGGCAGCATCTTTTTATAGCTAGGGCTTCAAAGCCCACCCTCATTCATGTTAGAGAAAAGGACTTTCTTTCTTTCTTTCCACTGCCAATAATGAGTGATCAGTTTAATTGTTTCACTGTTTTCTCGTGCATCTTCATCAGTCCGTCTGTATCCAACTGATGTCTCTTTTCAGATTTAATAAATTTGTATAGCTTGGTTTAGATACAAGAAGCTCTGATTCTAAAAATAAATTCTCTTTGTCTCACAGGGATCCCCACCTGACCCAGGAGAAATCATGTATGCAGACCTCAGTTTTCAAACAAGGATGCAAACAAAATCACCATCAGCAAGCTACAGAATTAAGAGAACACCTGAAGTAGAGTATTCAGAGCTGAAATATCTACAACAGCACACAGTAGATCATAATTAGGGGACATACACCACTTGATCTATCACCCACGCAAAATTGCTTGCTCTTTATCTCTTCCAAATAGATTTTTCCCCAGCTATTATTCTGTTGTTAAGCCAACCTTCAGCTTTCCAACTGTTATGTTTAATCCTACATCTTTAGACACAAAATTATGACACTCCTGGATGTAGAACTAGCTTCTTGTATAAATTCTTCAAAAAACAACTGACCAAGGAAAGATGTATGTTATTAGACAAAAAAATATATATGTATTAGTATTTACAGTCATGTAATCATCTGGTGTGTGGTAGTTGAAATCGTGGGCCCAATGAATTCAGAGACAAAACTCCTATTGACTGCAAAGGAGTCTGGATTTCAGCCTCGGTGTCTGAACTGTTCTGTTGTCTCCAGCTTTAAATTTGAAGTCTTTTGAGGCAGGGACTGTATTTTCTTCTACAGCGGTATGATATTGAGTATGTTAATGGTGCTCAAAAAATAAAATTAAGAAGAACTTTGATGATTAATCTGAAAAAAAATTAAGCCTGATCTGCATTGGCTAACAATTTTCTGATTCTGAACATGAACAAGAATGACATTCTATTACAATATCACTTTTCTGCTTCTCAGCGCCTTATTTCCAGTTGCTTCTATTAGATCTTTTTACTGTGATTAGTCATCCAAAATCTGTTCCTGACTGTGGTGTTGTTGTGATGTAGCCATCAACTTTTACATTTTGTTGGGCCCTATTGAAGTATCTGGTAGAACTCCAATTGACATCACTGGACTGGGCTCTCAGAGTTCTGTGGACTACCCCCAATTCAGCTAAAGCACATGAATGTTTCCAATGGAGTCAACAGAATTTAGCACTTGCTGGCACTTGATGTATATTCGTCCATTAGTGCAGCACTAACTGCAAAAGAACTCAGCTGTTCTGCTGCTCCCAACACATAGAAATCCCCTGCAAACCTACATGAACCTCACAGGATTTACTGGAGATCCCTTGCCTCCACATTGGTTCCAAGGTTGCTTGGTACCATCTGCATCCTCAGGGAGCATTACACAGTGCATGGGGGCAGGAGCAAAATTCTCTGCAGACAGATACTGACTTTGCATTGGATGTTGGGGAGCTGTTGGGTCCCCTCAGTCCTGGCTTTTTCTTACAGATCTCTAACCCTGCAGAGAAGCTGTCCTCCCCTGCAAAGGGTTTTTTTGGGGTGGGGTGGGGTGGGAGTGTTGCCATGTATGGGTAGTAATCTTCACTGTGGAAACTACCATAGGAAAGAGTCAGATGGTTGCTCTAGTTATTAACTGTGTCTGAAATAAAATTTACAATGATTAGGCAACTGATGTGCTTAGATCATTGCCCATCACACTGACCAATACATTAAAAACAACAAGAGTCCTGTGGCACCTTATAGATGAACAGTCTATAACGTGCCATAGGACTCTCATTTTTGTTGTACACAGACTAATACAGCTACCTCTCTGAAAATTTTGAGCAATACACTCTCTTTTTTTTTTTTCTTTTGGTACTCCCCTGTTTATTTGTCACCACCTGTTGTGTCTTGCCTTAAATGTCAACTGTAAGTTGTTTGGAGCAGGTGATTGGCCTGTGTCTTCAGAACTCCTAGCGCAACAGGGCCCCCGCCCATGACTGGGGCTCTTAGGTACCATAGATATAACCAATACAAATTAATAATAACGACATCATAAGAACAGCCATACTGGGTCAGACCAATGATGCTGAGATGCCAAGAGTTACAGTGGGTTACTGGGGCACTGGATAAATATTATAGAGGGCCCATGAGGCCTAGAAGGTAGCACCCTGGCTTAGGTTTGAGGAGGCTGGGTGCTATTCCTATCTTTGTCACTGTCCTGCTAGGTGACCTGGACAAATCTTTTCCCCTCTATAAAGTGGATGTAATGGTCCTGCCTTCTTTTGTAAAGCACTCTGAGCTCTACTGTTGAAAAGTTGTATATAAACATCATAGGTATAATTCCCATCTAGGACATATTTTTGCACAATATATATTTTTATTGCATGCTTTTGATGCTTTAGGCAGGAGGGTTGATTTCCCTGCCCCTCTCCCATGAAAAGACTTGGATGCAGAGGAAGATGTGCCTCTTAAATCAGAATCAGCTGAGGGAAACAGTTGGGGTCTCCTCCTCCAGAGGCTGGACACAGTTTGAGGATGGTGGAGCTGTCTCTCTTCCCCTCCTAAAAAGAAAGGTTGTATCTGTGGGGAAGGTCATGGGAGTGTCTTTCCCTGAACTATGCGGTGCTGGAGGGAGCATGTTTCCTTAATCTATGTACACTATTTTTATTGCCACAAAACATCCATGACTATAAAAATGCCTTCACAAACACACATGCACTGCAGATCTGTGCATAAAGTCCATAGTCCATCTAGAAATTCTATAGAGATAAGACTGGAAGGTAGGGCAGCTGGCACTGCAGAACAGATGCAGCCCGAAGAATGTCCTGTGAGGAAGAAAAAAAGGTAGGTTTAACTTAAAGAAATCTTTTTTTATTTTTATTTTTTCAGAAGGTCCAGACTGGCCTCTCATGGTCGTGTCTTTCATACTTCCTAAAGAATTACTTAAAAAAACAAAACAAAACAAACACCCCCATCTAACTATGCTTTATAGAACATTTACTTTCAGTTTTACTTGCCAAGCAACATTCACAGTTTATGACTAAAGGGTGAGCTGCTAAATGGTCTACTGTGCTATAACTAGATTAATACAAAGCTTCATTTTTTTCTCCATTAAAACTTGGCTTATTTTGGAACCAGATCTGTCTTCTCAAATGTCTGTCTGTAGGAAAGACTCTATGTTTAGTATTCTGTTTCCAGTTTTTGTTAGAGCCAAAGTGGGTATAAAGTGTAGGAATCAGAATGGTTACTTAAGTTGTAGCTGTCATCTAGCAACTCATAAGTAGGACTGACTAAATTATAAACAATAAATATATTATTAAAATTTCTACAGTGTACACACAAACATGATTAACTATAATTAAATTTCAACTATTTTGTAGTGGTTATCGTTAGTCTTTAAGTGCCACAGAACTCCTTGTTTGTATTAATGGTGCAGACATTATTTACATTTCACTAGTATCAAATATATTTGCAAATGCCAGGTGTGTATGCAAAAGAGACCATGACACACATACACTGACCAGAGTTTGAACATTTAGCTAAATTATGTCATAGCTTATCATAAGTTGAAGCTTTGCAAAAAAATAGTGTAGGCACCCTGTCTTCTAGGGGCCTCTGAAATCAAGTAAGAGGTTAACATTTAAGCAGTTTCTATGTGCTGTGAGTTTTCCACTGAGGGAGTACAACTCCCATGATCCCTTGGAAGAGAGAGGAAGGGAGACCCTGGCTGCCCTCCAGGAAACAGAAGGGTCTCCAGGGAGGGAGAAAGAGAGAGGTGCCTGAATCTGGAAGCCGTTGTGAGTGCTCCTGGGGCTCCTGAAGCTGCTCCTGGGGTTCCTGAGACTGCTGGAGGCTCACTCAAGCAGGGAGCTTCAGATGTTGGTGGCTTACTCAGCCCAAAAGCAGGGTCTGAGCCTAGAGCTGGCTGAGCTGGATCTGCAGTGAGAGTGTGAGTGTCTGTCTCCCTCCTCCAATCTGGAGCAGAGCATATAAAGCCAGGGAGTCTGCTGAGAGACTGGCTGGGCCTGAGGGGAGGCAGCGTGGCAGTCCCTTTGAACCAGGGCCAGGACAACGGACCATTGGTTGCGCTGACTACGGATCTGCAGCGTGGTTCTGAGTGGATATGCTGGACCATAAACGTGCTGCCTTGTCTCCTTCATTGAGCCTCCAAGCGCGCCCATGCAAGCAAGTGGTTGAGGTTCTAAACTCTGGGAAGTGAGCCCTCTGAATTGGAAAAAGGGCTGTGAACATGCCAGTTAGATAAGTTTCCTGTAAACTGTATTCTGTGTCTGCTCACTGATTTATTTACTTGCCTCTGTGTATTCAAATTAATAGTAATACTCAATTTGATCCTGTTATGATAAGTTTCAGTGTGAAGTAAAGGTTTGTTACATGCAGTTGAACACTCACTATTAATGTATTATACATATAAGTAGTAAGTTTGGATTAGACCCATCCCACAGGTTATTCTTATCTACATGGATTTAGTCCTGGAGGTTCGCAAGGCATGCCACTAAGCGTGTACCGGACCCAGCCAGGTGGAGGCACCGCCAAGCTTAATTCCCTGTAAAGCAAAGGGACTGCAGCAGAAGTGTGGATAAAGGATTCCCCCAATCCCCACATCACCACTGGGAAACTCAGTCTCTTTGTCATCAAACTTAGGCACCTGTGCATACATGAGTGTTGCCTGCTCCCAACTAACCCAGGGAGAAAAGGGAGAGGGTTACAATAGTATCTGTCATACAATGTGTGCAAAGTTTTGAAATGCTCAGAACACCATCAAATTCAAATCAGTATTGAAAAAATGTATCCCCCCCAACACTCTGAATCAAAAAAACTGAGTAGAGCCACAGCTCTCTATGATATTGGACGTTAAACCTCAAATAAGGGTCAAAGCAGCAAACCAGTTTGAATTGTGTGGGCTGAAAAGTTCAAGAAGAGGAATAATGGGAAGTAAATAGCTTCTCCCTCATAAATTACTGTGAAAAAGGTGAGGTTTCCTTGTGATAGCAAAAGCAGTTGCAGGAGGAAAAGGGTCTGCTTCCTGACTGAGGAAGCAAAGAAGAAAATAGGGTGAGAGAATTTTTAATTAAAATAACCCCCTCAACTCCCAACCAACTCCATCTGTCTCTCTCTCTCTTAACAAACAAACAAACAAACAAAACCCCTTCCTTTCTCTCACTCTTTCTGTAATTTAAGTTCCAAAAGTTTGCATCACAATCTCAAACTGCAGCATCAATTTTTAAATGTCTGGATATTTATACTTGAAGATGAGTTGTTTATCATTTTCTGTACGATATTGACCATTAGTCATTCTCCTATTTAAAAACGTTCCATTCATCCAGTCAGGAAACAGTTTAGATCATGTTACTTAGATAACCAACCACATGCCACAAAGAGCAGAAAGTCAAAGTCAACAGCTCAGTCACAGGCTGAAAATTATTCATGAAAACAATTCAGTGAATATTTATAAATAAAAGATGCTCCAAAAGGCCAAGAAAAATAGAATTTTAGAAAAATGCAAAAATGAAAATGGTGATTTTTTTGTTCTATTTTCCAAGCAGTTCTACCTAAAAGTAATGACTATATTAGCACTGAATATTACTTAGAATGAATACTCCCACCACCTCTACTACAGCTGTACCCTAATCCTCCATTACAGACATAAAAATACAATGAGAGTCCTGTGGCACCTTAAAGACTAACAAATTTCTTCAGGCATAAGCTTCCGTGGCCTCCAACCCACTTCATCAGACACAACAGACCTTTTGCACATAGGACTTACAATGAAAGAATACTAGACAATAAGCATGCATGATGCTCTATCTCTTTGCTTCTGTTCATTTCACCTTGAATTCAATACTTATTTAAAACATTTATTTATAATAATCATATAAATATGTATTTTATAGCAGACTCTTTCTGTGTCTCTAGCTTTCATCACACTTCCCCCTTCCTTGAAGATGACCCTGCTGGCATGGTGGGTGCTGGTTCTGGCATGTGCCACTCCTTTTGGTGAGTTATAAATGGTCACTCCATCCCACTGTATCAGTGATCAGCTTGAATCTGAATCTGAGTTTTCAGAGGCTGAGTTTAAACCTTTTGCGTTTTCTTTTTCTCAGCTGTTCCTCAACCAATCATCAAAACACCAGAGCTTAACTCAAAAGCTGGAGAGGATGTCACCCTTCACTGCAGATTCAAGATAACTGCAAGCTTTGAGCTGCAGAAAGTTCGACTCTTCTGGCTCCTGTTCAGAAATGGGCAGAAAGCCAGAGTGCACAGTTACTACAGTGGAGCAGACAGACCAGAAGACCAGGAGGAAGAGTTCAGAGGTCGAACTCAGCTCTTTCTCCAACAGCTCAGCCAAGGGGTGGCTTTTCTGACTCTTCATAGCGTGAGACCTTCAGACAGTGGGATCTACAGGTGCATAATTGCAGACAATCAGGATGCAACTACCCAAGAGACTCTTCTGCAAGTAGCTGGTAAATGAACATGTCACAGTCTGCAAAGACTGGTGGAATATGTTGATCTACAACTTGTGGGTGTCACATAAAACCATTGGGGAAGCTGGTGGGTGGGAAGGCAGGCAATTAACCTCACTGCTGATTCTGGCTTGCTGATTCTTACTCCCACAGAGAGTAACCATGGTCATCAGGAATTTACCCCTAGAAGTATTAATGAAAGGAGCTAAAGGAGATAGCCTTGGTGACAGGAATTTTGAAAGTGTGTTCAAAGCTACCAAGGTGGTCTGGATGATGAATGGGTGCTTTTTTTGTTTTGTTTTGTTTTGTCTTTTTTTACTTCTTGGATTCTTGGTAACATACATTTCTTTTTAACCTTACTTCACTATGAATAACAATATTAGAGCTCCTGCCTTCTGCGTTTTACTCAGTGTTTGGATGATCTTTTGGTTAATCCAGCTGGTCATTTCTTTTAATTGCAATACATAATAATTACAAGACACATTATGGGCAGCTAGTTTACCTCCCTTTGTAGATTTTATACAGAACTTTAAAACTTATTTTTGTCTTGCTTGTTTCCATATGAATTTAATAGTGCCTCCTGCTATGTTTATAATGTCATGTCATGGCTATCAAAAAAATGCACTGAAACAAAAATAACAACTTTGGGAGGACAGTCATCTTTATTGAGGCTAAAATATATTTTCCCAGTCAATGCTAGGACGACAAAAAGAAAGTGGTTAGCAACGAGTATGGCCAACCCTTTTATATTAGAGTGCCCTGGGATATGTCTACACTCGAGGCTCTATTAAATCGAGTTAACAATGTTGACTTTAAGTCAATTTAAAGTCAACCTTGTTAAGTTGACTTTACGAGTCCACATTGAAAACTCCTGTTGACTGCCCGTGTCCATCTTGGCAGGTGCTAGGTCGACCTTTTCTGATGGCCAGGAACTCTGAGAGGGGGGCCTGGAGGCCAATTAGGTCAACCTAAGGGCTTCTCCCCATTTATATTGACTTAACTCAATTTAATGAGGTCAACCTAAGTGTTAAGTTGACCTTAAGACGTGGTGTTATTAAGTCGACTTAAGGAAGTGCTTAAGTCAAATTAATAAAAGTCGCATGCCCATGGGGGTCTGTAGATCGACCTAACCTTTCTTAAGTTGACCTAAGACTCCAATGTAGATGTACTTCTGGACAGTAAACAAACAGTACAGAATGAATCTTTCCCTGTGGAATCATATTTCCATAATTATGGAATTTGATGTCCTTTATCAATTGTATTCAGGATGTAAGGTTTTGGGGTGTTTTTTTTTTTTTTGTTCCCTGAATTATGTCTGGGTTCTTGCCTTTCAGCTCCATATGAAACCCCACAGATAACAATCCTACACTATCAGGAAGATAATGTTCTTCTCCAGTGTAAGTCACAGAGGGGATACCCCAAGGCAGAATTAACATGGCAAGATGTTAATGGAAATGAACTGAATCCATCAGAGCCCACAAAATTCCTGAGAGCCAATGAAGGAGTCTTTGAAGTTCTCAGAAACCTGTCAGTGAATACCAGTAAAGATCCCATTGTCTGCTGTTCTGTTACGCACAAAACCTTGCATCAACACCTGACCAACTGTGAGAAGATTACAGGTAACTAAACAACTACATCTTAACATGATAATAACATCAATAATAATTCCTTTGTGTAAAATTCTGCCTGTCTAGATATTTATACCAGGCTTTTCACCAAGGTGTCTACATAGTGCATAAAATTAAATGTAGACAGTTGAAAAGGGTTTTATTTTTCACCCCTCCTAAACAGAATCTTTATTACTGGTTATTTAGTGAAAACAACAGATCTGCATGGTGTTTTACAGAAGTTGTACCAATAAATGTTCATTGAATTATCTACTTAATCATTTCCATGGAATTCACACCAAAATGATTAATGCAGAAGAAATCATCCAGAAGGAAGATCAATGTCAAGAGTCTTGAGGACTCAGTAAATGTGGCCTTTTCCAGCTATGACTTACAAAGAAAATGATAAATATCAAAACTGAGATGGAAAGCCCTGAAGAAAAGCACTCAGATTGTCTGTCCATGCTCCGTGGCTCAATGGCTTATCCTCCAGCCATAGGCAGACGTGATTGTTTGGCGAGTCAGTGGCTAACTTGGGTGGGCTGACCAAAAAATAAGTGTTTTCCTGAACTTCCTGCTTCTGGTCATGTGCTTGGAAAGAGGCCATTTGTGATGTGACCAGTCAAGAACTTTGTTTGCCAAGGTAACTTAAGTGGAAATTGGGTGGACCTACTTTCAAAGTGGAAGAAAGCCATCAAACAGAACAATAAAATATCTGAACCTGGAGGTATCCCTGCCAAAGCCTTCAAAGAAGGAATAAAAGATCTGCCCCCCCCCCAGGTTTCATGCTTTAATCTTCAAAATTTGGAATTCAGAAGAAAGCTCAGCTGATCTTAGGGATGCCATGATCATGACCATCTTCAAGAAGGGAGACAAATCTGATTGTGGAAGCTATCAAGGAATCACCCTGGTGTCCACCTCCAAAAATATTCTTGTCAGAATATAGAATGAATGGGCTTTTCAACCTCAGTTGCTTCAAATTCAAGACAAAGACTATCAGTAAATCAGTCACCAAACTGTCTACTCCCACCAGCCACTGGCTCCACCTGCTGTCCACCGGCTCTGCCCACTGGTCACTCACACTGTCCAGCCCGCTGCTGGCCACTCTTACCATCCTCTGGTTTCGCTCACTGTCTGCCAGCTCCACCCGCTGGTGACTCCATCTGCTGCTCCTCTTCAGTGATTTCAGCTCAGAGAGAAGGGTTTTCCTTGTCTCAGTGATTTCAGCTCAGAGAGTGTCTCCCTTCTCAGTGATTTCAGCTCTTAAACCTTACATATCTGTCAACAGCTTCTCCCATTAAAATAATAAAAGAAAGCCTTCACAGAAAGCCTGGTCAGATCAATCATTTGACAGGGGGGCCAGGGGGTGAGGCATCATCTCAGGCATTAGCTGCAGACTGAGCTAATGCAAAAACCCCCACCCCTCAGAAGCTGTTAGGCACAGCTTCTAAGCCCGCCTTACAGTTATATGAAGCATACAGGGGTAGTAGAATCCAAGAAATACCTACAAGACCTACAGGTACTTACCTCTTTTGAGGGATGTTATTTCTGAACATATGGCTCTTTTTCTCAAATTATCCTTCAATCTTTTCCTTTGTAGGCTCTGAAGCACTGAGTTCTTTCAGAAGAGGAGATCTGTTAGCATGTGGACTTTTAATGGTTGCCATGGTCTTGATAACAGCTGGACTCATCTACTGGAAGACTAAATCAAAACATCAGAAAGGTAAATAACAGAAGCATTTATTACTGACAGTGCAGCACAGAATTCTAGAGCAAAGTGAAGAACATAAGAATGGCCATACTTGTTGAGACCAATGACCCATCTGGCCCAGTATCCTATCTTCTGACAGTGACCAGTTCCACAGGCCTCAGCGGAAACAAACAGAACAGGGCAATTATTGACTGCTTCATCCCCAGTTGTCCAGTTCAGCAATGTCACTGTTTATTTACGTGTTTTAAATGTGCCCATATGAGTATATATATGCATGGTGGAGAACACTCCAGGGATTATAAAATCTTTCCTACATGCTTGCCTTTAATAAATGCACTTAAAATGCATGCTTCAGGATCTAGATTGACCCCTAATTGTTAAGCCATCAAGCTAAGACCTCTATGATGGCATATTACCTCATATCTGTTACTGTAGAATTCTTACACCTTCTTCTGGAAGCATATGGTACTGCCATTGTTAGTGATAGGACAGTGGGCTACATGCACCTTGGGCTTAATCCAGTCTGGAATATCCTATGTTCTTGTAAGGTACAGAGGCATGTATGCTACACTCTGAGAACTGGTGTATAGTGTCCTTGAAATGCAGGCAGGGGACCTGGCAGAAAGACTGATAGCTCTGATGACCCCATCCTCATATCATGGGGGAAATTTGATTTAATTTATGCTCTCTTGTGCTCTATTTTCACAACTTAATAAACATTCCAGAAACAAAAGACTGAATTATAAATGGTAGATGGGTACAGTCCCATGGTAGTTATGGCTGTGTGGACTGGGTGAATCATACCTCATACGAAAACCTACACTGCAGATTCCAGCTCATTTCAGAATCCAGCATGAAGTCTCCTCCCTAGTCTTTGAGACTCTGCACCTTCCAACCCATCTCCCTCAATCTCACCTGACTATTCCTATTCACCATCCCATCCCCAATCAGCTTAAATCTCAGCTACCTCAATCTTCTCCCTTCCTGTTTCTCAAAAGACCGTAAGCCCCCACACACACACATGGTACCATCCTATCACCTGCACCAGCATCCCTCAGACACTCTCCCTCTGCCTAACTAATGTGCCCTGACTCACTTCATGTCCCATTGCTATTGTGTAACTCCAATCCTTTCTACTAAAACTCTCTGCTCTTATCCTCTGAACTGTGCAGTTTCATGCATCTCCCATCTGCTGAAAATTGGTCCAGTCCTGCCTCTTCAACCCCTGCCCTACCACATCTTCAGAAGCTACAGCTAGCGCATATTGTGTGCTACATGGCTTGTTGCAGAGACAATTACAAGGAATGGTCTGGGAAGTGTTCTTTCTAACAATACAGAAAATACACATTCTATAGATTGACCAAGCTCTGACCTATGACTATATTTCTTATTTCAGATCACATTGGACCCCAATTTGATGAAAATGAAGGACTCTTACAATACCAGTCTGATGGTAATTCTTTTAGTTTGACACTAAAAAGATGATTTTGTGAACCATTTGGGGCCACATTTTCTGCTTTGCCAAATCTGGGTTGGGTGCACCAGAGGATGGGGGCCATCAGGGAGCTCTAACAATTTTTCTACCTGATTACCCAACCCATTTGCTAGCTAGATCACTCTGGTGCTGCTCTAACTTACCATCTAAGTACTGCAGCTCACTGCCATCCAGCTCCAGCTCCTATGTAGTAATCATAATCATAACCATAATCCTTAGAGCTTATCGAGGTTTTCATCAATAGCTCTCAGAGCACTTTACAAAGCAGATCAATAGCATTATGCCCTCTTCACAGATGGGGAAACCGAGGCACAGAGAAGGCTGAGATTTGCCAAAGGTCATACAGCATTCCAGTAGCAGAGCAAAAAGTTGAACTCAGGTCTTTTGAGTCCCATTCCAATGCTCTATCCACTATATATTCCTATAGCATGCCCATCAGCATCGTATTTGAGCATGTCCTTCCCCACTTCATGTGTCTAGGACTGCAGGGAATGTAGAATAGGAGATGTCTATGCCAGATCTACACATTCTGGGAACTTCCCCACATAAGGTGAATCTCCATCTGGGGACTAATGGATCATTTCAGCTGCATTTGCACTACCTGAAAGGACTGAGCCAGTGAATTTACAAGATGTGACACTATATGAATTTTAGTGTATAGCATTGATTTAATTGGCTCACAATTGTGCTCTTACTTTCAGCTCCATCTGGATCACAACTTGATGAGACAGAGAGTCTCCTACAATGCCTGTCTGAAGGTAAATCTAGCTAGCTTGATCAGTTACAAAGTATCTCAATACCATACAACCACTAATCTATTCATCTTTCAAACACACCTGTGAGATAGGACACTACTACTACTACTACTGTACAGGTGGAAACTGGGGGACAGACAGAGTAAGGCTATGTCCAAACACAAGCCCTTGTTATGAAACAAGCTGTTTCGAAATAAAGGCCTTATTTTGAAACACCTTATTTCAAAATAACAAAAAGCTATTTCGAAATAAGGAAAAAAGAGGGAATCGAAATAGCATGTCCACTGTGACATGCTATTTTGAAATAGGAGAGGGGAGGGGCAGGGAGGCCTGTGCTCGGCCAGGGAGGCCCTACCCCTGGGATTCTCCTGCCCCTGCCCCCCCTCAGCTCCTGCTGGAGGCAGGGGGGGTCCCCTGCCCCCCGTGGCTCCTGCAGTGGGCGGGGGGGAGTTTACAAGCATGGCACCAGGGAAGCTCCCCTGCCCACTGCAGGAGCTGCGGGGGCCCTGCCTCCTGCATAAGCGGCGGAGGGGCAGCGGGACCCCCCGCCCCCAGCAGGAGCGCTGTGGAGGGCAGGGGGAGCCCACCGCCCCCTGGGCTGGAGCCCCGGGGGGGCAGGGGAAGCCCCCTGCAGAAGCGGCAGGGGGCAGAGGAAGCCACCTGCCCTCAGCAGGAGGGGGGATGCCAGGGAGCCGGGGGGGTGGGGTGCCCTGGGGTTGGGGGCAGCCCCAGTGGCGGGGTAAGCCACCCCTGGAGTAGCCACCCCATGGGGACTGCAGTCCCCCTGACCAGGCTGCGGGGCCAGCAGCTCCCCTGCAGCCTGAGCGGGGGGCAGAGCCCTGGGGGTACCCCAGCCAGCTTCCTCCCACTTCCCCTTGCCAGGGGTAGGGGGGCTGAAGGGGGCTGAGGCTCCCGTCCCCCCCTGTTCCCAGCAAGGCGAAGCGGGAGGGAAGCCGGCTGGGGAACCCTCAGACCCCCTGCACTCCACTCAGCACCCTGGCCATGGTGCTGATCCCTGGCCAGGGTGCTGAGGGGGGGGAACCTTCCCCCATGCACCCTGGGAGGAAGGCCCTTGTTATTTCAAAACAAGTATTGTTTTGAAGTAACATGTCCAAACGGCGTTATTTCAAAACAACTGGTTTCGAAATAACCCTCCTTTCGAAAGCAAAGTGGTTTAAGCTGTTTTTCAAGGAGGGCTCTTGTTTCAAAAGGAGGAACTCCCTGTTTTTGAAACAAGAAAACATCCACAGGGACTTCTGTTTTGAAACAACCAGTGTCATTTCAAAATAAAAGTCAATTTCAAAAGGGATAGCCGTGTTAATCTAGTCCAGTAAAAAAACAACAAGGAGTTGTGTGGCACTTTAAGACTAACAGATTTATTTTTTGCATGAGCTTTCGTGGGAGAAGAACCCACTTCCTCAGATGCTTCGAAGATGGGTGAACTTACAGAAAGGAATGAAACTAAATGCAAGGGGGTGTAAAACATAGGATCAGGGAGACTGAAAGAGCACAGAGCTGATATCAGAAATCACAGAACAAAGAAACCAGTTGCTGAGCACTACCATCTTCCTAATCACTCGATGACGGATTTGTTAACGACTGTCGTTAGAGATGTACCTGGGACATCAAGACTTCAAAGAGAAACAGCTGAACTCAAAGTAATATGCAAGCTAAATTCTGTGAAAGCAGGACTGAATCGAGATTATGGCTTCTTTTCCCATTAGAAAGGGTAATTTGACTTCAGGCTTCCCATGGTTTGAGCCTGTAAACTGCTCTGATTTGCTGTTACTTTATGACCTGATCCTGTGTTTTACACCCCCCTTGCATTTAGTTTCATTCCTTTCTGTAAGTTCACCCATCTTCGAAGCATCTGAGGAAGTGGGATCTTCTCCCACGAAAGCTCATCAAAATAAAAGCCCTGTGTGGACATACCCTAAGGGGTGTGTTCACATGGCAGTCTTATTTTGAAACTACAGAGGTGGTTTTGAAATAAGAAAGGCCATGTTCACACGACGTACCATTGTTTCAAAACAACGGGTTCTGTTGTTTCGAAACAACGGCAATTTTTCAAAACAACTTAAACCCCATTTGGTGATGAAACAACGTTGTTTCGAAACAATTGTTTCGAAACAATCCCGTCAGAACATGTTGTTTCGAAACAATGGTGACTCGTTTCGAAATAACTGTTGTCCGAACATGCTATTTTGCTTTTAGCTTTTTTCCTTAATTCGAATTAACATTTTCTTAATTCAAATTAACTTATTTTGAAATAAAGCGTTATTTCGATACAAGTTGTTTCGAAACAACTTGTATCGAAATAACCCCCTGTGTATGAACATAGCCTAAGAGATTTGGCCAAGGTCACACAGGAATCTATTGCAGACCAGGGAAAGAAATCTAAGTCTCACATCTCAGGATAATGCCATCCCCGAAATCTGAATTTTGTGCAGTATTCCTTGTATGAAGGATTTGATGTGTTGAAAACCAAAACAATTCTATGAATATTTGTTCACATTTTTAAATTAATTTACTTTAGCTGTGTTTGTATCCTCTTCATTTTTGTCTTCTGTAAACATTTGTGTGATATTAAAACTATCACTGATGGTCACTTACTTATATACTTACAGGAAGCCTAGTCTGCACTGGTTTCCCATAAACAGTCACCCCTGAAAGCTCGTTGTAAGAATTATATTCATGCAGTCAGGGAAAAGATAGAATAAATAAATGATTTTTCTGTTCACTTGCACTTCTCGGGGGGGGGGGGGGAGGATTCATTTCAGATTAAAAAAACCTTTTGCTTCTTTTTTAAATTTTAAATAAAATTGAAGGAAATTTCAAAGGAAAACATTGTTTTAAATGTAAAAATAATCAAAACATTTTAGTTTAAAAATGTCTAAGAAAAGTTTTGATATTTTTCCCAGAAGCAGCAATTTGGCAAAACTGACATAAATTCACAAAATTTTTGATGTCACCAAATAGTCTGGGGGGGGGGGGGGTTGGGGGCAGATGCAGCCAGCTCTATATGGGGGTGACTAGGTGAAATTCACCGTGCTGGACAGGAAGTCAGACTGAATGATCTAATGTTCCTTTCTGGCCTTAACCTCTATGAACTATGGACAAAATTCTGAATAATTCTGAACAGCAAAGAATCCATGAGAACATTACAATATGCTTATAGATATTCTGCCCATGGAAAAGCCTAATCAAGGATGATTAGTTTGGATTTATTCAAGGAGTCCTGTATGCAAGGCATTGAATGTCTGGAGCTATTAAACACAGGTTCTATAAAGCTTATGGCTATATATATATATTTTTTTAATTTCAGGTGTTTGTGGATATATACATTATGAGAATGAAGTCCTCTTGCAATCAGGACCGCAAGGTAAAAACTCTTGAGTAATTCAGTACAGTTCAATGGCTTTTACTATCATCATTTCCTAGGTCAACAGTGCTTAAAACAGAAAAAAAAAAAATCAAACTACCTAACATTTCACAAAAACAACAGAAGTCCTGTGACACTTTAAAGGCTAACAAATTTCTTCAGGCATAAGCTTTCATAGACTGCCACCCACTTTGTCAGATACCTGGACTTGTTCACGCATCAGATGAAGTGGGTGGCAGCCCACAAAAGCTTATGCCCAGAAATTTGTTAATCTTTAAGGTGCCACAGGACTTTGGCTGTTTTGCTATACGCATTCTAACACGGCTACCTCATGGAACTTAACATTTCACAGAGGCTATGTCTACACTAGCAAATTAGTCCAGATTAAGGAGGTTTAATCAAGACTAATTAGGTCCTTGTCTACACTAGGCTTTGCCTAGTTGAAATATTTTTTAGTTCCAGCTAAGCAAAGTTTAGCTTGAACTAGTTAGTTCAAACAGTATATTCAAACTAAGTGCTTAGGTGTGCTAGTTTGAACTAAATAACTAAGCAGTTAGTTCGAACCAGCTGTGGTTTTTAGTTTGAACTAACTTTTAGTTTAAACTAGCCATGCTCTTTTAGTTCGAACATAAAAGTTAGTTCAAACTAAAAAAATGTGGCTAGTTCAAACTAAAAAGCTGTGGTTAGTTTGAACTAACCTGCAGTTAGTTCAAACTAATGCAGAACAGCTTAGTTCCGACTAAGCAAGTCCAAGCTAAACTTTCATATGCATACATAGTCAGACTCTCTTATGTAACAGTAGATTTTTTTTTCTTTACCTCAGTGGGCCACTGCAAAGGAACTAAGAGCCATACAGTCTTAGCATGGGTTACACATGGGTGTGACATCTTTGAAAAGGGTCAGTCAATGTGCTCCTTTGGTTCATCCAAATATATTTAAATATAGCGTGCCTTCTTTACCTCCTTGCTGTAAGAAAAATAACTCCAGAAAAATATAATGAAAAATAACAGGACAAAAATATTTCAGAAGTCTAGATGCACTCCTCTAGTCCTTCGTAGTCATGGCAAAGTGCTGTGCACTGCAGGAGCGTCACTGCCCCAAGAAAAGACCCAGGCCACAGGCAAGGGCCCCGACCCCTTCACCCCAGCCTCACCCCCTGACCCCAATCCCTAGCTGGGGCACTGGACTCCTTTTGCTGCCAGCCCAGCCCCTGATCCCGCTGGGGCGAGACAAAGCAGTGGCTGCTGCAGGTGGCCCAGCCTGCATCCTAGGCCAGGAGAGACAGGCGCTGCCACAGGCGGTGCAGCCCTGGATACCTGGCTGGGAAAGGCAGGTGCCGCCATGGCTGGGAGAGGCAGGGGCCATGCCAGCCACTCGGGGCACTGGCACCGGGACTCACGGCATGTGCCCCCTGTGCCAGGCACCAGAGATGCCCTTGGCACACTGAGATTGTATAAAGCAGACTGACAAACAAAATACTACCATAACAAGGGGGATGTTGTGGTAGGTGTCTGCTACAGACCACCAGATCAGAAGGAGGAAGTGGATGAGGCATTCTGTGTACAACTAACAGAAGTCTCTAGAGCACAGGCCCTGGTTCTCATGGGGGACTTCAATTACCCTGACATCTGCTGGAAGGCCAATACAGCAGTGCACAGGCAATCCAGGAAGTTTCTGGAGAGTGTTGAGGACAACTTCCTGGTACAAATGCTGGAGCAACCAACGAGGGGCCTTGCGCCTCTCGATCTGCTGCTCACAAATAGAGAAGAATTTATCAGGGAAGTAGAGGTCAATGGCAGCCTGGGTAGCAGTGACCATGAAATGATTGAGTTCAAGTTGATGATTAAAGGAAAGAAGGAAAGAAGCAAAACACAGACCCTGGACTTCAGAAAAGCAGATTTTGTCTCCCTCAGGGAACTGATGGGCAGGATCCCTTGGGAGGCTGATCTGAAGGGGAAAGGTGTCCAAGAGAGTTGGGTGCATTTTAAAGAAACCCTGCTAAGGGCACAGCGAGATACAATTCCGATAAGGAGAAAGCACAGCAAATGTGGAAGGCGCCCACTGTGGCTTAACAGAGAGCTCTGCACTGAGCGGAAGCATAAAAAGGATGCTTACAGGAAGTGGAAGCTAGGACAGATGACTAAGGAGGCATATAAAGACATTGCTCGGGACTGCAGGGATAAAATCAGAAAGGCCAAAGGACAAATGGAGTTGCGACTAGCAAGGGATGTGAAGGATAACAGGAAGGGGTTCTACAAGTATATCAATAACAAGAAGAGGATCAGGGATGGTGTAGGTCCCTTACTGAATGGGGCAGGCATCCTCGTGACAGAGGATGAGGAAAAAGCTGAAGTGCTCAATGCTTTTTTTACTTCAGTTTTCACAAGCAAGGTCAGCTCCCAGCCCACTACACTAGGTACGGGGGACTGGGGAGAAGAAGAGAGGCCCTTGGTGACAGAAGGTCAGGTTAGGGACTGCTTAAAGAAATTAGATGTGCACAAGTCCATGGGGCCGGATGAACTGCATCCGAGGGTGCTGAGGGAGCTGGCTGATGAGATAGCATTACCGTTGGCCATTATCTTTGAAAACTCGTGGCGAACGGGGGAGGTGCCAGAGGACTGGAAAAAAGCAAATATAGTACCTATCTTCAAGAAAGGCAAAAAGGAGGATCCAGGGAATTACAGACCTGTCAGCCTCACCTCAATCCCTGGAAAAATCATGGAGCAGCTTCTCAAAGAATCCATCCTGAAACACTTGGAGGAACGTAAAGTAATCAGGAACAGTCAGCATGGATTTACCAAGGGTAAATCATGCCTGACCAACCTCATCGCCTTCTATGATAAGATGACTGGATTTGTGGATGCGGGAAGAGCCGTTGATGTGATATACCTTGACTTTAGCAAGGCTTTTGATACGGTTTCCCACAGCATTCTCATTGGCAAATTAAGGAAGTATGGGTTAGATGCATGGACTGTAAGGTGGATAGAAAACTGGCTAGAACAACGGTTTCAGCGCGTAGGAATCAATGGCTCCATGTCAAGCTGGCAGGCAGTAACAAGTGGTGTGCCCCAGGGGTCGGTCCTGGGGCCAGTTCTGTTCAATGTTTTCATTAATGATCTGGATGATGGGATAGATTGCACACTTAGTAAGTTTGCAGATGATACCAAACTGGGGGGAACGGTAGACACCCTAGAGGGCAGAGACAGGATTCAGGGAGACCTAGAAAAACTGGAGCAGTGGGCCAAGAGGAATCTCATGAGGTTCAACAAGGATAAGTGTAAAATCCTGCACTTGGGACGAAAAAACCCCATGTACTGCTACAGGCTGGGGAGTGATCAGCTAAATAGCAGCACTGGAGAAAAGGACCTGGGAGTCATGGTGGATGGGAAGCTGGATATGAGTCAGCAGTGTGCTCTTGCTGCCAAAAAGGCCAATGGCATACTGGGCTGCATCAGAAGAAGTGTTACCAGCAGATCAAGGGATGTGATCATTCCCCTCTATTCTGCACTAGTGAGGCCACATCTGGAATACTGTGTCCAGTTTTGGGCTCCCCACTACAAAAAGGACATGGACAAATTAGAGAGAGTCCAGAGGAGGGCAACCAAAATGATCAAAGGGCTGGAGCACAAGCCCTATGAAGAGAGACTGAAGGAACTAGGCTTATTTAGCCTGCAGAAGAGAAGACTGAGGGGGGATTTGATAGCAACCTTCAACTACTTGAAGGGTTGCTCCAAGGAGGAGGGAGCTCGACTGTTCTCGGTAGTAACAGAGGGCAGAACGAGAAGCAATGGTTTCAAGTTACAGCTGGGGTGGTCCAGGCTGGATATTAGGAAAAACTTCCTTACTAGGCGAGTGGTGAAGCATTGGAATAAGTTGCCTAGGGAGGTGGTGGAATCTCCATCTCTGGAGGTGTTCAAGTCCCAGCTGGACAAAACACTGACTGGGATGATCTAATGGGAGTGGTCCTGCTTTTTTTGGCAGGGGGTTGGACTAGATGACCTCGTGGGGTCCCTTCCAACCCTATGATTCTATGATTCTATGAAATCCTGGAAGGCTCTAGCTGTGGTAGAACTAAACTAGTTTAAAATGCAGTATTGATCTGTAAAGTGTCTATTATTGTTACTTACTTGTATTAGCGTAGCCAAACACAAAATAGAAGGACAGTCCGTATCTCAAAGAGTTTCCAGTCTAAGCATCAGATGAGACAAGAGCTGGATACAAAAAGACAGATGGGGACCACAAAGCAACAATCATAGAAGATTGGGGTTGGAAGGGAACTTGGTAGGTATCTAGTCCAACCTGTTCCTCAAAGCAGGACTAAATCTGACTAAATCATCCCAGGAAGGGCTTTGTCAAGCCTGGACTTAAAAACATGTAAGTATGGGAATTTCACATCCTCCCTAGGCAGGAGCGTCGGTGCTTTGGGGCAAGACCCGGGGTACGAGCCAGGGCCCTGCCGTCTCACCAAGGGCCACCCCCACTTGCCCCGATTCAGGTCCCAGGCTGATCCTGCTTCAGGTTCCTCTCGCCACAGGTGGTCCCGCCCCGGATCCCCACCCAGGAACAGGGCAGGTGCAGCAGCACTGCTGCAGGCGGCCAGGCCCCGGATCCACAGCCAGGAATGACAGTGCCCGCTGCTCCCAGTCCTGCTCTTGGCTGGAGATCCAGGGCCAGGCTGGTGGCCCGACACTCAGCGCACGGGTGCTGGGACTCGGGGCACGTGTCCTGCGTGCCAAGCATCAGTGACGTCCCTGTTCCTAGGTAACCCATTCCAATGCTTCACCACCATCCTAGGGAAAAAGTTTTTCCTAATATCCAACCTAGACCTCCTCCACTGCAACTTGAAACCATTGCTCCTAGTTCTGTCATCTGCTACCTCCGAGAAAAGCCAAGCTCCATCCTCCCTTTAGCTAACTAACTTTCAGGTAGTTAGAGGCTGCTATCAAATCCCCTCTCATTTTTATCTTCTGCAGACCAAACAAACCCTGTTTCCTCAGTTGCTCCTCAAAACTCATCTGCTCCAGCTGCCTAATCAATAATATAATAGTCAAAAAGACCTCCTCTTACTCAACAGTCTTGTATGTTTGCATGCACATGTATGTGCACGTGTGCACATGTGTAGAGTGGGCATTGATGCTGGCTTCAGTGACAGAAGAAATGTTTTACTGATTTTTTTTTTTTTTTACTCCTTTAACCCATCAGAGTCAGCACTATAATTGAGAGACAGAAATAAGTAGTCACAAGCAATGTTCCCTCTAAGCTGAGTGGCCACGCGGCCCCCGGTGCTGCCTGGTGCAGGGAATGCTGTTGACCACGCACAGCCAGCAGCTGCAGTCCCTGCCTGGAGAGCTCCTCTGAGCTGGGAGTTTTTTAAAACTCCTGCTCAGAGTAAGCTCTAGCTGATCATGTGCAGAGAGTCTGCACATGCTCAGTGAGAGCTCCTCCAGCTGGAGGAGTGGTGGGGGCCAGGCCATGCCACTCTGGCGGCCAGTTCAGGGGGTCCTAACTGCCCCTCTTCCAACTCCCAGGGGGGGAATATAGGGAGGAAGGGACCCTTGGTGCTGGAGGCTGTTCTGGCCTCACTGCAGCAGGGCGGAGCAGCCAGCTCAGCCTACTCCCAGCAGGCCATGCCTCCCTGGGTGGTGGAGGGGGCTGGAGCTGAGCTCTGGCATGCAAGTGGAGGCCCTGGAGCGGTGGCTCTGAAGAGTTTGGGCTGTGTCGTCCCTGGGCCCCCGCCCCGGCCCTGAATCGGCCTGATCCATGTCCTGGGGGGGGCTGGCAGGGAGGAAGCAGCCCAAACCTTGTGGGAGCAGGCCACTCCAGGGCCCTGAGGTGCACGCTGGCGCTCAGCGCCGGCCCCCTCCATCTCCTGGGGAGGGACAGCCAGGTGGGGGTAGGCTGGGTTGGCTGGCCCGACCTCGCTGCCAGAAGGCTGGGCAGGCAGCAGAGCTTGTCGCCCTGTTGGTCCGCGGCACCCTGCTCCCCCGTAGTGAGGAGAGCAGGGGGCAGGATCGGGCCACCAGGCGGTAGGATTGGGCCCCCACCGAGTGGGGACATGCAGCGAGCAACATATGTTGCTCATCTGCATTCGGGCCTTAGAGGGAACATTGGTCACAAGGCAGAATTGTTTATTAAATTCCACTTAAAGGCAATGGGAGCTGCAGAGGTGTTGCAGGGGCAGAATTTAAACTGTAGAACTTCCATTACCAGTGAAGAATCAGAAGAGAATAACCCAATGTGCCACCCAAAGCCCAGGATGTGTTTGTAGAATTGGCATTTAGAAAATCCATCATTTCAGTTGTTATCTGAGCAGATTTGACTATAGGATAAAATAAATGTGCAATCCACACTGCCAATTTTAAACAGCTTCTTTACATAATTAGAACAACTTCAAGGCATACACCACAGATATGCTTGGAGAGTTCAAGAACATTAGAAAAGTGTTCCAGAGGGGTAGCCGTGTGTGATGGAGTCCCACAGAAAGCCCTCTCTGGTCCCCTCTGCTCCCAGCTGGTCAGGACTCTGCTATGGTGGAGTTTCTTCTGTCCAACCCAGTTTCCCACACTATCATGTAGTCAGCTCCTGAACCCAGCCTCAGAGGGTTCAACTCCTGCTCCACGTGGGCTCCCTTGGGGGTCCTCCCTCCAGGAGGGTCCTGGGAAGTCCCAATCAGAAGTGACTCTCAGCCAGTGTGGAAGTCAGAAGGTTTATTAGCAATCTAGTTCACACAGCAGCAAGGACAGTTGGTTATCAGAATTACCCGGAAGTATAGCACTAAAACCCCAGGGTGGGCAGGCTCATATCCCAGGGTGTGGGTCCTGCCTCCTGGACCCCCATTTCTCTACTAGCTCCTCTCCTCTCTAGTCCTTTGTTCTCCTTCCCATGGTAGGGACCCCTGCCCCCTGGTCTTAACCGGCAGCAACTTGGGTGACCAGCAGGGGCCTGGTAAGGTCTAGCTAAAAGCCCCTCCACCCTCTAGTGGTCTCTATAATAATTGCATACCTGGGGTTCCATTGCCAGAATGCTGGAACAGAAAAAAAAGATAAATTGGGATATTGCCCATGACAACCAGTCCAAGAGAGGTTTCCCACTTCATCACACTAGGTTAGTCTTATTCAGCAACGTGAACAAGGAGTCTTGTACCACTTCTAAAGACTAACAAATTTATAAATAAATAAATAAATAAATAAATAAATAAATTTAGTAGAAGAGAGAAAAATCAGAGAGCAAGAGCAAAGAGAGTTATTTAAAATGTGTCTCATTTTTATTTTGGCAGAGAAAAGGACACCTCTTCAGAAACTCCTACAAAGGATGAAAATGGAGAAATATAGCAAAAGAAAGCTCACGCTAAATCACATCTTAGAAAGCTGCAAAGATCAACATCAGCCTCAGGCACTAGAAGATTTACCTCGGCATTTCCTGAGAAAGGTCCTGGCTCTGAATGGGACAGCCAGAAGCACAACCATACAGATGAGTGCATCTGAGGAACAAGGAACTAATCAAGAGAAGGAACAATGTATTGATGAAACAATTTTCTCTCCCAGGGACACTGACACCAGTGATTCTTTGCACCCCCTGGATGTTCTCTGTGCTATTCTGCTTTGTTCAGACAGTTTCCTGCAGCAGGAGATCCTGGCCAAAATGTCCATGTGCCAGTTTGCCCTTCCTCTGGTTCTACCCATCCTTGACACCCCCAAATGTACCCTACTACTCTGGGCCATGAGGGACATTGTGAAGAAGTGGAGACCGCACTCCCTGGCAGACAGCAGAGGATTCAGAGAGGAGAGCCTGGTGCTCATCAAAATGCCAACGCTTTCCTTTGTGCGGATGGGGAACTGCAGCTTCTCCAAGTCCCAGCTCCTCAATGAAGTTTTCAGCTCCCCCCAGCAGTACCACAGTTTCTTCATCCATCGGGAAATGGAGTCTGGGAACATCCCTCGGGACATCACAGATGGGCTGGTTGAAATTTCCTGGTATTTCCCTACTGGGAGGGAGCATTTGAATCTTTTCCCAGAGCCTGTCGCAGTTACAAATCTGCGAGGAGACATTGAGTCACATTGGCTGCAGTTCAGCTTTTTAACAGAGGTCTCCTCAGCTGTATTCATAGTTACGGAGATCATTAGTGAGAGAGAGTATGACCTGCTATCATCTCTGCAGGGGTCAGCCACTAAGTTCTACTTTATCCTCAATCCTCCAGATGAGAAATGTGCTGAAACTCTAGGCTTTGTTAGAAAGTTGGCTCCCCTGATGAACTTAAAGAAATCACACTTATTAGTGAAAAATAGTGCCACAAATAGGGCACAGTTTGTAAAAAAGGTGCAATCTGCCATAGGAAGCATAATGAATTCCTCCCACAAGAGACTGAATGTGGAAGACATGGCTGTGACAGCACGTGAAATAGGAATCCAAGTAGATGAGGACTGTGAAGAATGTCAGAGGGCAAAAGAATGGACTAATGAAATCACTGGGGAAATAAAAGATATTGCAAAGTATAAGCAGGAAAAGTTCATACTACAGGAGAAACTCAGGAAAGATTTAGCTGAGGTGGAGAAAAAACTGTACCATATGAAATTGCAAAGGGACTCTGCTATAGAGACCAATATGTCTAAACTGAAACAGAAATGGTTGGAACTCCAAACAGAGCAGAATAAATGTGTCTTTACTGGTGACCTAGCTAAATTCACTAATGGAATTGTGTGTCAAGCCAGAGCAAAGAAACATTACTTTCTGAAGTGGTTTAAATTAAATCTGGATAGCATTGCCAGGGGAAATCATTCTAAACTTCTAGATGAATATGAGAGAACGTGTGATCCCAAAACATTAGCAGAACTAGATGAATCAGTCTCTGCCAGTTCCTTAGGGTTGGAGCATTTCATGCGAGAGTTGGGGCAGTTCTATGAGGCTGAATGCTCAATGGTCAAGGAAGGTAAAATGCCAGAAAGTCAAAAGAAATTCACTCATCTCCCAAGAATAGCAGCTGACTTGATGCTGGAAGGGTTTCCCATGGAGCTGATGGATGGAGATGCCTCCAACATCCCACTGCAGTGGGTGACGGATGTTCTGACTCACCTCCATAACAAGGTGGAGGGAAGGTCCAGAATGCTGGTTCTAACAGTGCTGGGAGTGCAGAGCACTGGGAAATCCACCCTCCTCAACACCATGTTTGGCTTGCATTTTGCAGTGAACAGCGGCCGATGTACACGAGGAGCCTTCATGTCACTCATTAAAGTTTCAGGAAACTTAAAGGAGGACCTTCACTGTGATTTCATACTGGTTATAGACACACAAGGTTTGAAAGCGCCTCAGTTGGCCAAACTGGAAGATAGCTTTGAACATGACAATGAGCTGGCCACACTGGTGATTGGGTTAAGTGACATAACGATCATTAACATTGCCATGAAAAATGCAACTGAAATGCAGGACATTCTGCAAATTGTGGTCCATGCCTTTCTCAGAATGGAGGAAATAGAACAAAAGCCCATCTGCCAATTTGTGCATCAAAACATCAGTGATGTGTCTGCAGAAGAACAAAACATGAGGGACAGGAAATATCTTATTGAACAGCTGAATGAAATGGCTAAAGCTGCAGCAAAGAAGGAAAAAAGATCCAGAGAAGAGGTATTTTCTGACATCAGGGACTATGTATCAGGAATGCACCACTGGTATATTCCCAGCCTATGGCGTGGAGTACCTCCCATGGCTGCAGTGAATATAGGATACAGTGAGAATGTGTGTGAACTGAAGAAATATTTGGTTGATCTTATGAGAAACCGTTCACTTCATACAACTCCCAAAGACATTCCCCAGTTTAATGAATGGATGACAAACCTGTGGAATGCTGTGAAAGGTGGAAAATTCCTTTTTACCTTTAAAAAGAGCCTTTTGGCTGAAGTCCTATAATTAACTTCTGTGAAATATTCTGACTATGAATATGATTTTTCTGAGTGACATTACAATTGGATGCATTTTAATCATTTAAACACTTCCAGTTTTTATTCAGTTTTTGGCCATTTTACTTCCTTCTCTTTAATCCGTATACCTTCAGATAAATTTCTCCTGTATGTTTATGTGATTGTGAGTTACTTTGAAGCCTCTTTATCCGTGATTATTATGTTATCCTTATACCCATTCTGCAGTCACATCTTAGTTATTTTATGAAACATCTCAGACATACATGCCTTTTGAAACTCATAGGGTAAAATCTTGGCTCCACCAATGTCAGTTTTGTCATAACCTCAAAAAGTTTATGATCGAAGTAAGACTTAGACAAATAACCATAAGGCAGGACACAGGACAAGAATTCAAAAGATGGCATGCTGAAAGAAAGGCAGGAGTTCAGGTAGGACAGATTGCCGGGAGAGAAGTGTGCTTGAAAGTGATTTGTAGGAGAGGAAAGCAGGTACCAGCTGGAAGATGACAGAATGGGTCCCAGGCATAGGGTTGAGTGGGAGAGAAGAGAAGAAGTCCAGGGTATGAAAAGGACACAAAGGACTGGGATGAGCAGGAAGCATAAAGAGACACTGGGAAAAAATGAGACTGAGGACAGAGATGATGCTGAGGAGTTTGAATTTTATAAGTTTGATACTACTAAGCTATGAATGTTAGATGGCAAGTGTCACCATCTCCTGTTAAAAGAAATGAGTCTGGTGGCACTTTTAAAGACTAACAAATGTATTTATCTTATGAGCTTTCATGGGAGAAAATCCCACTTTGTCAAACTGTATGTGATAAAAAATTTGTTAGTCTTTAAAAGTGCCACCAGACTCTTTGGCTGTATTCACACACACGGTTATTTCGAAACAAGTTGTGTCGAAACAACTTGTTTCGAAATAACGCCTTATTTCGAAATAAGTTATTTCAAAATAACAAAATGTTATTTTGAAATAAGAAAAAAAGCGGGAATCGAAATAGCATGTTCACACAGTGGGCATGCTATTTTGCTTCAGGGGCATGGCATCATGGGAGGTGTGGCAACATGGCCACCTCCCTGGGCCATGTCGGCGGCCATGTTGGTAGCCACTCCTATAAAAGCCGGCCCCGACTTCACTTCCCTGTCCACTCAGGCTAGCAGCGTGCTGCAAGCAATGGACACTGCCCGGCAGCCCACACAGCGCTGTGCAATCTGGGGATCCTTTGCCCGCCTGCAGAGTGCCCTGCACATACAGGACACTCTGTTTGCGGACCCACAGGATGCCCAGACCTCGCCCAGGGCTTTCATCCTCCTGGTTTGTCGGGCAGAGCTCATGCCCCTGTCCCCCTCAGTGCCTCGCCAGCTCTGGGCTCGGGAAACCAGCTCAGACTGGTGGGACCACGTCGTCCTGCACGCCTGGGGTGACGAGGAGTGGCGGAGGAACTTCCGGATGACCAGGGCCAGCTTCACGGTCCTGGTCACCGAACTCGCCCCACACCTGCGTCGCAGGGACACCCCCATGAGGCGCGCCATACCTGTGGTCATACGAGGGGCCATCGCCCTCTGCAAGATGGCCACTCCAGAGTCCCACAGGGCGGTGGCACACCTCTTCAGGGTCGGGCTGTCCACCATCTGTGACATCCTCCATGACGTCACCAGGGCCATCAACCACATCCTGCTGTGGTGCCTGGTGAGAGCAGGGCAGCTGCAGGACACCATCGCTGGGATGGCCGCCCTCAGCTTGCCAAACTGTGCGGGGGTCCTCGACGCTACCCACATTCCCGTGAGAGCCCCAGAGCACAGGGCTGCGGAGTACCGCAACCGGAAAGGGTACCACTCCATGCTCCTGCTGGCTCTCATGGACCACCGGAGCCTCTTCCAGAATGTCTACGTTGGCTGGCCAGGGAGGGCCCACGATGCCCGGGTCCTGAGGAACTCATCCCTCTACCGGGACATGGAGGTGGGCACCTTTTTCCCCCCGCACAACATCAATCTCGGGGGGGTAGAGGTGCCCATCCACATCGTTGCCGATATGGCCTAACCCCTGGGGCCCTGGCTCATGCGCCCATATGCGGGGCCCCTGGACCCGAGCCGCCAGTGGTTCAACCACCGCCTGACCGCCTGCCGCGAGGTGGTGGAGTGGGCATTCGGCCACCTGAAAGCCCGCTGGCGATGCCTCCTCACCCGCCTCCACCTGGCAGAGAGGACCCTGCCCCACGTCGTCGGAGCGTGTGTGGCCCTAAACAACTATTGTGACCTGCGGGGAGAGCCCATCCACGCAGCGTGGGAGGCAGAGGCCCAACTCCTTGCAGCGACCTTCACAGAGCCTGCACCCGTGCCGTCAGAAGAGCAGCCATCCCGGCGAGCCATCTCTGTCTGTGACGCTATCTGGCTCTCCTTCACAGAAGAGGAACTGTAGGGGCCAGGCCTGCCCTGCCCCACATGACCCTCTCCCCCATTCACCCACAGCCAGCCCCACCCATCCACCCACACTGTCACCTACCCCCAATAAAAACACTGTACGCAAAAAGACAGTGCAACAAGTGTTTATTACAAATACAATGGGGGTTGGGGCAGGGAAAGGGGACTTTGGGGGTATCAGGGAGGGGGCATCAACTTTGGAGGGGAAGGGGACTTTGGGGGTATCAGGGAGGGGGGCATCAACTTTGGAGGGGAAGGGGACTTTGGGGGTATCAGGGAGGGGGCATCAACTTGGGAGGGGAAGGGGAGCAAAAGTCCGGGGGGCAGGGGTGGGGTCATTCTTGGCCTGTGGGGGGTCTGGGGGGGTGGCATGCCCCGACCGTGCCCACGGCCTCCCTCAGTTCCCCGCCGTCTGTGGGGCGGTTCATGGGGCGTGCCAGTGGTGGGCTGTGGGGGAGGCAGCCTCGCGGCAATCTCCCAGAGGGCAGCCGGCAGCTGGTCAGCCAGGTGACCCATCACCGCCACCATCTCCGCATCGATCTCAAGTGACCATTCCAGCAGGCGGAGGGCGGCGTCCTGGCGCTGTCCCTGCTGCTGGCGCCAGGCCTGCGTCGAGGCCTCCATTCGCTCCCCGAGGTCTGCGAGGGCCTCCAGGAGCTCGACGCGGGAGCGCAGGTTCCTTCTCTGGCGGCAGGCGGGTCAGGGGCTTGGGTGCTTTGCTCCAGGTGGTGGTGGTGGCCGGCGAGGGGCAGCTCTGCGACCTGCTGTGGGGAAGTAGAATACACAGTTGGCCCCTGCTGCCTGCT
Source organism: Podocnemis expansa (assembly GCA_007922195.1). Lineage (NCBI taxonomy): Eukaryota > Metazoa > Chordata > Testudines > Podocnemididae > Podocnemis > Podocnemis expansa. Next base: position 164,383 of record ML683233.1, on the reverse strand, counting down.
GGCCCTGTCTGTTTGCACCTGCTTGCAGCACACACAACTGCACTGACTGCAAGCAGGTCCCAGGCTCCCGTGGGACATTGCCCTGGGGTGGGGGTCCCCGCTCCCCAAGGCCTCAGAAGGAGGCCAGGGCAGTACCTGGCGGGGGACATTGGAAGACCCCAGGGCAGCAATGTTGTCTGGCTGGGGCAGTCGTCGGGGTTTAGGGGGCCCTGGACCACCTGCCTGTACACATCAGTGTGCTATGGCACTGCAGGCTCCTTCAACCCCTCCAGTAAAAAGCATGACACACCCCTGTAGTTTGGACAACCTGCCAGACTGGGAATGTGAGGATACAAAGGACAGGACAGTACAAAGGGAACAATGTCCTCCTTCTGCCCGCCATCTGGGGACTGTACCCTGGGGGGGCACACATGCTAGTGGTGCCCACGGGGGTGAGCTGGACCCAGTGATGCCTCAATCTAGGGAGTCTCCCACAGCCACCTGCCAGTGGTGCGGCCTGTATGCTGTCCACCCCACCCGGGATGCAACTGCATCCCCACCAGGCAGCCCCTGTTCCCCATCCCCAGGCACACAGGGGCCTGTTCGCCCGGTGCCACCCATCTCCATGGCACCTGTGGCCGGGGGGCGGCCTTTGCACACACCGACCCTCTGCCCTGCCTGCCCCTGTGCCCAGGCCCAAACCCCTTGCTGCCCAGGGCCGGCTGGACAGGCCCAGCCCTGTGTGCCTCAGTGGGGGGGTGGGGGAGTACTTACCCACAGGGACTCCAGAGGTCCTCCAAGATGTCCCAGGGCCTGTGTCGGACCCAGGGGCGGTGGTCGGCCCCTGGGTCTCCGGCTGCTCTCCACCTCTGGCCCAGCAAAGATGTCTGGGCTGCTGGGGGTGGCCTCCGCTGCTGGTGGTGGTGGTGCAGCCGGAGGCACCCCATGGAGACATCGGACCTAGGTGCCTCTGGGCCCGACGAGGGGCTCTGATGCCCTCCTGAGTCCACAGCTTCAGCGGGGTGCCCGCTGGGCTCTGGACCCAGGAAGGCATGGAGCTCCTCATAGTGGGGCAGGTGGCGGAGCTGCCTGCCCCCTGCAGCTCCCGGGCCTTCCTGGTCCAGGCATGGTCTTGGCAGAGTGCCTTCACCTTGCTCCAGACCTGCTCGAGGGTCCGAGGGTGGCCGGCCTCAGACATTGCTGCGGCAATGTCCGCATAGATGTCCCGGTTCCGGTGGGACGACCGGAACCGGGACAAGATGTCTGGCCGCTGCCAGACCCCCAGGAGGCATAGGACATCATCCCATGTCCAAACTGGGGCCCTGCGTCACCCCCCAGATGAGGACCCTGCCTGAGAGGCCATGTGGCTGTCAGGCTCTCACCACGTTGCCTGACAGGCACTCCCAGACAGGAACTTCCTGTTCCCCAGGGTGCTGAGCACCCTGGGAAGAAGGTCAAGCCGTTGTTGCGAAACAACGCCGTTGTTTCGAAACAACATGTTTGAACAGCATTGTTTTGAAACAAGTCGTTTCGAAACAACGTTGTTTCACCCCGAAATGGGGTTTAACTTGTTTTGAAACAACACCGTTGTTTTGAAACAACAGGAACCCGTTGTTTCGAAACAACGGTACGTCGTGTGAACATGTTTTTTTCTGTTTCAAAACAACGAGGTTGTTTCGAAACAAAAGTGCTGTGTGAATACAGCCCTTGTTTGTTTTGCTGGACTAGATTAACACGGCTGCCCCTTTGGAACTTGGCATCTCCTATTAGGATCTTTTCAGGAGCCTTACTTGCTCACTCACTCATTAATTTTTTCTCAGTCAGGACAGTTTTTGGACTCACACCTTTAATTAAGTCTCACGGTCTGCTTCATGTGGATGACCTGGTGCAGAATATTGTTGTCCCAGGCCCTTCTGCCTCTTCTTTCTCTGTTCTCTCCACTTTACAACTTGTTTTCTCTACTGGCTGCTGCTGTGGGCACATGCCTCCATGACTGCCAGCTCCAGCAGCTGCCCGGGAGTCTGATCAAGACGCTTGTAATCAAAAGAAGTTTTCCTTCCACCTCTTTGTATGCTTGATTGCTTGATATGAGGCCTCTAGATCCCATTACAGCAAAATAGAGAAACCATTGCATACTTATGAGAAAAATACTGATCTTGTATTTGATTTTATGTACAGTTTAATTATATTGTTATTAACTATGATTTAAACAACACTGTAAACAGCAATAATTTTAAAATTAGTTGAAAAAAATTGATCAGGTGAAAGCAGCTAAACTCTGAGGCTATGTTCACATGTACATCGTTATTTTGAAATAAGTTATTTCGAAATGAGTTATTTCGAAAAAAGTCCTTATTGCGAAAAAAGTTAATTCGAATTAAGGGGAAAGCTCAAAGCGAAATATCATGTCCAAACACAGGACTTGATATTTCACTCTAGGAGAGGGGTACCGTGGGGGGTGTGGCAACATGGCAACCTCCCTGGGCCATGCCCTCACCCAATATAGGCTGAAAGGAAGGCACCCTGGGAAGGAGAATGGCAAAAGTGTTATTTCAAAATAACACATCCGAACAGCGTTATTTCGAAATAACCATTTCGAAATAACAGCCGCTTTGATTTAAAGAAGATTTAAGCTATTTCGAAATGACGGCTCTTATTTTGACATGACAGAGCCTGTCATTTTGAAATAAGAATAACTCATGTGGACCTAATCTCTTTTATTTTGAAATAACCAGTGTTATTTCAAAATAAAAGAGACATTTGGACGTATCCTGAGTTTTTCTACCTCGCACTTTAAAGAACTTTCCAAAGCTACAATAATACGTTTACAGAGCCAGTAGAAGTACACCTGTGATAGCTTTAATCTTCTAGCTAGTGTAGGTAACAATATTAACGGATTCCTTGTGTCATGATTGACAGTGCTTGTATAGCTCAAAAGGTTAGCTTGCCTTTATTATATTTGGCAGTAATGCAAGGAACCTACAGGCCTGTGTCTTGCAAGACATTAGCTTCATCAACTTACCATACAGCTTGTGCCTATGTACTGTGACCAAAATAAACAGAAAACCTCAAAGTACTGAGGAGTTGAAAATGGAATGTTTAAGGGATAGCTGATCACAGGAATGTGAGTCCAGCCATAGTAATGTCATGGCAATGAACTGACATATATGATAAGTTGAGATTATTGATATATTAACAAATAGGAAAAGGATATTCTAAAATTAGTAAGGTGAGAAAATACAGATATGGAAGAGGGGGAAAGCCTTTACTGAGTATGCATCAAACATAATAGCATCGGCATAAATCAGTGTTCCTTAACCAGTGTGCCATGGCACACAGGTGTGCCATCAAGCCTGAGCAGGCGTGCCAAGGAATTTTTTGAAAACATACCTGCAGTTGACTCATGAACATTCATGAGTTCATTTGGAGACTATATGGTGGTGTGCCTCAAAATAATTAAAGGTATCAAGGTGTGCCACAACAGCGAAAAGGTTGGGAGCCACTGGCATAACTTATTATAGAAATTGTATTCCAACCTCAGGGCAATAGGAAAGAAAGATGTAAATTCTGGGAGGTGCCACAATGCTGGCAATTGGTAATGATGTGTGACAGGCTGCTCCCCAGATCCAGTCCAGTGTGCCACTGTGACCCCCAGTTCCCACTCCTGAACCCTGATTTGCCCCATTTTGCCAAGTGACCACTCATTCCTGAATCAGTCCACTCTGGCCTCTGGTGTGAAATCGGTCCCAAGCAGTGGGTGTATGCCCCCGGCTACTCAAGGATGGTCCCCCAGCAAGCACACATCACCTCAGTTACCACGCCAGGAGCCACTATCTGCAGAGGTTGGGAATCACGCGCAACCACTATACACTCAAGTCTGTTCATTTTACAAAGAAAAGGATTGTGCCCAGCCTTCTACACTCACACCCTCTAAAGATCACATTGTGTTAGCTAAAACAACTACAAGTTAATTGATCAGTTTTATAATTCTAAGTGGGAATATGGCAGGGGTGGCTTTAGGTTTTCTGGATTTTCTAGGTTTCCAAATCCCCCTTCAGTCTTCTCTTCTGCAGGCTAAATAAGCCTAGTTCCTTCAGTCTTTCTTCAGAGGGCTTGTGCCCTTTGATCATTTTTGTTGCCCTCCGCTGGACTCTCTCTAATTTGTCCATGTCCTTTATGTAGTGGGGAGCCCAAAACTGAACACAGTATTCTAGATGTGGCCTCACCAGTGCAGAATAGAGGGGAATGATCACATCCCTCGATTTGCTGGCAACACTTCTTCTGATGCAGCCCAGTATGCCATTGGCCTTTTTGGCAGCAAGCGTACACTGCTGACTCATATCCAGCTTCCCATCCACCAGGACTCCCAGATCCTTTTCTACAGTGCTGCTACTTAGCTGATCACTCCCCAGCCTATAGCAGTACATGGGGTTTTTCATCCCAAGTGTAGGATTTTGCACTTGTCCTTGTTGAACCTCATGAGATTTCTATTGGCCCACTGCTCTAATTTGTCGAGGTCTCCCTGAATCCTGTCCCTGCCCTCCAGGGTGTCTACCGTTCCCCCCAGTTTGGTATCATCTGCAAACTTACTAAGTGTGCAATCTATCCCATCATCCAAATCATTAATGAAAATGTTGAACAGAACTGTCCCAGGACCGACCCCTGGGGCACACCACTCGTTACTGGTTGCCAACTTGACATGGAGCCATTGATTCCTACACGCTGAAACCGTTGATCTAGCCAGTTTTCTATCCACCTTACAGTCCATGCATCCAACCCATACTTCCTTAATTTGCCAATGAGAATGCTGTGGGAAACTGTATCAAAAGCCTTGCTAAAGTCAAGGTATATCACATCAACAGCTCTTCCCGCATCCACAAATCCAGTCATCACATCATAGAAGACAATGAGGTTGGTCAGGCATGATTTACCCTTGGTGAATCCATGCTGACTGTTCCTGATTACTCTATTTTCCTCCAAGTGTTTCAGGATGGATTCTTTGAGAAGCTGCTCCATGATTTTTCCAGGGATTGAGGTTAGGCTGACAGGTCTGTAATTCCCTGGATCCTCCTTTTTCCCTTTCTTGAAGATAGGTACTATATTTGCTTTTTTCCAGTCCTCTGGCACCTCCCCCATTCACCACGAGTTTTCAAAGTTGCCAACAGTACTGCTATCTCATCAGCCAGCTCCCTCAGCACCCTCGGATGCAGTTCATCCGGCCTCATGGACTTGTGCTATCAGCGACAAGGCCTGGTTTGTGCCGAGCTGTGATTGGGCAGTGTGCATGTGACCACCTCCGATCTCCAGCCACTGTGGGAAGAGCCCCAGCTACCTAAATGAGTTGTTAGAGGGGTTGTTTAACATTCCATTCCCAAGCAGTGAAAAGCTGGACAAAAGCAACTGTGTTTAAAATGTCTGGAGGGCAGAGGACTTGCCGGACCTCTGCTAACCTTACCCCAATCCAGTTTACTAATGGCAGGACCCGGTCCCCTGCTTCTGCCTCCTCACCCCTTCTTTCCTGCCTGCAACCACCCCACTGCTGCTTTCCCTGCAGCAGGGTCCCCCTCTGCTGCCTGCCCAACTCAACCCCTTCTTTCCTCCCTGTAATACCCACCCACCAGTGCCAGCTTCCCTGTGGCGTGGTCCCCATTCCTGCCCCTGTCTGACCTAACTCCTTCTCCCTACTTCCACCCTCCCCCCTGCCAGTTTCCCTGGCATGATCCCCACCTCTGCCTTGCTGGACTCCTTTCCTCTGTAACTCCCCCACCCCAAGCTCTTCCCCCTCGCTTGGCCAGCTGGAACACCAGCACAGTCAGCTCCCACAGAGCAGGAGATTTTGAACTCTCCCAGCCCCAGCCTCCAGGCACAGTGCCAGGAGAAACATGTCCAGGGACTGCAGCTGCCAGCCTGCATGGGGGCAAGTGTTGCCTCCGCGGGTGAGCGGTGGCTTCTGCGCCAGCGCTCACCTGCACAGCTTAGAGGGAACATTGTGTCAGACACTTGAAGATGGAGAACTTCCAGAATGGGAGGAGAATAAATGCAAGGAAGTATAATTCATAGGATAAAGTCATTCTATTTTAGCAAAACAAAGCAATTATTTAGATTCAAACAGTGTGGAACAACATATTAGAAGATGGGGAGGTAGAAGAGGGGAAAGTTGCTTGTAATGACAAAGCCAGTTCAAATCTCAGTTTAAGTCTAAGGTAATAGTATCAAATTTGGTTTCCAATTAACTTGCTTAAGGACAGGAGTTGACATATCTTCCATGGAGTGAGCAATGAGATTGAAACACATGATGCTCTATGTTTTCCCTGCTTCCTAACTGATAGAGCCACATTGCTATGCCACTTTTGTCAACACAGGATGCATGTCTACACTGAGAAGTTATTTTGAAATAACAAGGCTTATTTCAAAATAACTTTTTCATGTCCACGTAGTCATTTTGTTATTTCAAAGTAAGTGCTTCTTTATTTTGAAATAACAAAGTGCTATTTCAAAATAATCAAATCTGCTTTTATTTCCAAATAGTGCTTATTTCAGAAACTATTTCAAAATAAGGCATTCCAAGCTGTGGAACAGGTTTATTTAGAAATAATGGTCCTATGCTTTTGCCTGCCTTCCCCTATTTTGAACTAGAGAATCTAGTGAAGACTCTCTATTTTGAAATAATAACTCCTACCTTATTTTGAATTAGAGAGTCTTCACTGGACTCCTAATTCAAAATGAATTTGAAATAGTGCTAATTTGAAATAGTTATTTCAAGTTAAAATTAAAAACAATTCAATTTAATTTTTTCAGTGTTGACATAGCCAGGAGCAGTGCACTGTGGGTTGCTATGCCACTGTGCCACTGCAGACAGGGTACTTTGTGAAGGGTGTGCAATTCTTCAGGACAGGTCCAGCATCACGTGATGAATGTTTCTATATCTCACTGTTCCATGGGCATTCTACTAGTTTGCTTTTCCACTGCCCTGTTGGCCAAACTGATACTTGTTGGCACAGAGGCAAGAAGCCCACAGAAGTGGGTGGAGAGGGTGAGTTAATGACAGAGTGAGTGTGTGGGGTGGGTGGTCTTGCAGTGCTGGAACTAGGTATTTTCATCCTCGGGGTGCACCTGCAGCAAGCAGCATGAAACACACCCTCACATTGATCAGTGAAATGGAGCCATTTGGTACAGCACCTGGGGCAAACCCCAGTTGCTTTTCCATTGTGACAGCCTGTGTGTGTGGTGCATTTGGGGAGCTGGGGAGGGAGACACAGCCCCCACCTCCTGCCCTAGCTCTTTGCTGCACATCTGGAGTGACAGCCTCCCTGGTAGTTTAGGATGGAGCAGAAACATAGTTGGCTGCTCTGTGCAGTCAGCATTAGGGTGAGTTAAGTTGAAAACTTCCCACAGGCCAGGAGTGTTACTGACCTGCAAAAAGGTTGGTCCTCCAAGGCCTGAAGCAGAAATTGGCTGCACTGATATGTGGAGAATCACGATGGCAGACATATGGGAGGGGGGCATGGATGTGGGGGGTGGGGGCTCACGTGCTAGAAGGCGGGCTCACCCAATTAGGAGCGTTCTGGGGCCCCCAAATTATAATTTAACCCCTGCCCTCTGCCATGCTGGCTTTGCCACCTGGCCCTTATCTGGCCACAGGGTCAGAACTAGCCCCAAGTCAGGTCTGGCACCAGATCCTCCATCTGCCAGCTAGTAGCCCAGGGTCGGGGCTGGATTCTGATGCTGCCTGTGGCCTGGCCTCTGGAACCTGGCCGGGGGGGCCTGGATTCTGCAAGACCTTGAGATGGATGGACAGCCCCCAGGACCAGTGTGGAGAGGCCAGTGTGCCAGGTCAGCCTGATTGACAGGATGGAGAAACCAATGAGGGAGCCAGGAAGGTGGGGGTTCTTATCCTATATGTGTGAGCAGGAGCTTCCTGGGCACAGCAGGGTGGAGCAAAGGGCAGAGTAGCTAGTGGCTGGGAGAGGAGAGAAGCCAGGGCAGGGAGCTGAGCTGGAGGCATGGTGGAGCTGGGGCTGGAGCTGGGTGCAGTGAGGGCTTGGGCAGAGCAAGGGGGAACCTGGGCAGGGCTACGTGGAGGGAGATGGCACCAACCCAGATGCAGGGCAGACTGGACTGGGCAGGGCTGTGACCCCAATGGGCGGATGCTGGGGAGATGGCCAGGACCCTTGTGTCTGGGAGTGTGTGGGCCCCATCAGAGCCAGTGTCCTACCTGTGCTCCTGCAGCACACCCAGGCCTGGGCAGGGGCTGGGATGTCTGAGGCACACACTGTGACTGCCCTATGCATCCAAAGACAATATGTGGAGCCCCTGGGACAGGGACAGTGCTGGATATTTGTTGTTTGCATTTCTTCTCATTTCTTTATATCTTTTCAGTGATCATTGTTTAATGGATTGTCTTGCTTTGGATTACATGCATTGGTCAGTTGGTCAGGAAAGCATCCTGTTCAGAGAGAACAGCCTGGAGTGGGGACACCCATGCCCCTGCCATGAATGAGCTTGACAAGATGGGAGAAGGGCTGAGAAAACCTGGGCCCAGCCTTGCTGGGTTTAAAGGGACCTCTGCTTAATATGCAGAAGCTCCTGGGTTCAAGCCCCAGGGGGTTGGAGTTGATGATCTCATGAGGTCCCTTCCAACCCTATAATTCGATTCTATTCAGTGGCAATCACACAGCTGAGTGAGAGGGGAGCCCTCACAGTCTGTTTAAGGGACTAGAAGCAAGGACTCAGATCTATCACTTGCAATTTCCACTGGGATCACATGTGAGCCAGCTAAGTTCCCCACATAGTGGCACCACCTTCCACTTACATAACTCAGTTGGGTGCATCCCAGCCTCTGAGTGCCTGTGTACATGCAGAAGCTGCCAGAGGTTTGTAGCTTGACATTGTATCCCAGCATGGGCCCAGCCAGGCTGGGTGGCCAGGAGAGCTCAATGGTCCCACAGACCAGGTAGCACCCCAGGGATGCTGTCACAGTTTACAGCTAGGTATCCATGTCTGTTCCTGGACAAGTGTTAAATTGTGACAGGATCTCATCAGGCCTCAGATGCCCAGGGAACTGGGTCAAGAAACTGAGTCATGAATCAGGATTCTGCAAAACTGTAGCAAATTTTTTGCTTTATTGAGCAAAGAAAAACACAATCATCAGACAAGCACAAACCATTAGCTTGAGCTCAGTAGGCACAGAAGTGAAGGGCAACAGCAATTTGTGGCGTGGTATAAAGTGGTACAGTAGTCAGCACAGCCCAGATGTGTGTAAATCCAACCTGGTATCACCCCCAAATCTCTGTCCTCTCTGACATTGGTTTTGCATGGGAGTGAGTCCAACAGAGTTAGTCCTCGCCTCCACTTAACAGAAAGAGAGGAATCAGCCCTGAGGTGTCAGACAAGGTAACTCCCAACATGCATCAAACAGAAGAAAGGAGAATTAACCTCTTCCCACCATCTTGTGCCTTCCTTGACACTCTGCACTGGGTGTTCTAGGTGCACTTTTCACAGGGGAGGATGACAACACCAGGGCAATCTGGATTCCACATCTGGTTTCTGTCACCAGTGATGGAAGGGGAGCAGGGTCTGTGTGTTAGAACAAGGAGGACTGGGAGCCAGGGTGCCTGGCTTCTATTTCTGGCTCTGGGAGAGGATGGAGGATGGCAGCCAGAAACCCAGAGTTCCTTCTCTGGCTCTTGGAGGGGTAACTTAGCTACTGTGACTGTAAGAGGCATTTCCTATCTTAGTCAAAATGAGCCCATTGGGGGTTGGGGCTGAGGCGATGGGTTGCCCCTCCAATAGACCCAGGAAGGAGAGTGACTCCTTGGTCTTGGCCTACTGCTTTTTCAGTGCCCTGTCCCAACTCTCCACCCTGTCTGAGCTTAATGTGCAGCTTTGTCTGGTTAATGGGTGAGAGTACTGCAGCTTGCAGAACAGTGCTGTAAAGCTGGCTAGCTCGAGGCACATGCTGGTAGCCCCAAGGGTGGGATTGATTTGGGCTCCACCCCCAACTCCCTAATCAGCCAGTCACAGGATTTTAAGGGCCTGGCTGTTGCCACCATCATTGTGGTAGCAGGTGTCGAAGAAGGGGTAGACGGGAGCTTCCATGAAGTCAGTGTTGTAGAAGGAGTACAGGGGGCTCAAATTAGTGGGGCTGTCAGTGTTGTAGAAAGTCACTTCCCCTTGTGGGTAGGTGAGATATACCCTAATGTTCTCTGGTTGGGAGAGACAGTCAAATGGCATTGGATTGGTGTCAAATGCACAGTACTTCTTTCCAGCATTTTTCTTGTTGTAGCCGATCATCCAGTAGCCCTCAGCACAAGATTTATGCTGGGTCACTCTGCCCTCTCTTTCCGCTAGGTCTGAGACAATGCCTAGATTCCAGCATGGCTTCTGGCCCATGTACACCTCCCAGTAACGTTGCTCATCACTGAAGTTCTCCTTGGCCATCATGCAGTTAGCCGTGTCAAATTGTTTTGAGCTGGCACTGACATTCTTCATGGTACTGCCACATTTCACCTCCTTCTCATCTGCTGAGATCTCCAGCAGGGGATGGGCTGTGTCTAGGTCCAGGGTGAGATCCTTCTTCTTTTAGCAGGCATCTGGGGACAGGAGAGGGGTTATACTCTGCTGATTTGTGGCTCTTTCTATCACAGTCGCACCCTTGCTATTGACGTGTGGGATGAGCCATAAACATGCCACCCCTCCTGTGAGCCCAGCCTGTTTCATGCTAAGCAGGAATGAGCCAGGTTGCTGTTTGGAGAGAAGACAGATCTCCCTGGGAAATACTGAGTGATTGAGCCTCAGGAGTCAGGACTGGCCCCGGTGCTGTCCTGAGGCACAGTGTGGAAGGTGACCAGCAGGGAGCCTTTTTCCCAAATATTCAGGGCTGATCCCAGTGCCTTAGGTGGAGCAAGGAGCCACAGTGTTGCAGGTGGAGGCAGGTATAGACTTCTGCACTAGCCCAGAGATGGCCACATCTCAGCACCAGTTGAAGGATACTGGTTACCACACCACAGAATCAAGACGAGTTGAGTTAGGAGAGACCGAGTCTCCCCACTGCACAGGGACAGGGCCAAGAACCACTACGCCAGCCTGCTGGGTATTTGTCCAGCCTGTTCTTAAAACCCTCCAGTGCCGGGAATTCCACAGTCTCCCTTGGGTGCCTGATCAGAACTAAACTGCCCTGAGAGTGGGAAACATTCCCCAACACCTACCTGAAATCACCCTGGCTGTGCATTAAGCCCTGGTCCCCATCCTCCCTGTGACAGTCCTTAGCTTGACTGGAGACTGCTATAAAATTCCCTCCCTGAGCGTCTCTTTTCTTGATGAAAGGTGACCAGTTTCCTGACCTATCTCTCCTATGCTGTGGGGTTTCTAAATCTCTGTGCAGCTTTGTAATCCTTCTCTGGACTCTCACCAGTTTGTCCCTCCCACCCCAGCACACACTGGCCCAAGGGAGATGCTGATGGTCCTACAGGCCTAACCCCCAGGTCCCAGATTTCTCCTCCCCCTCTGTCATGGAGTACCCCCAGACATCATGCTTGGGATCCCCTCTGCACACAGCCAGTCAGGATTCTGGAGCTGTGGAGTCTGCCATCGTAGGTCTCCGAACATCAGTGCAGCCAATTTCTATTTCAGGCCTTGGAGGATCAACCCCTGCTTAGGGACCCCACAACCAGGGTCAGCCCAAGGTTTTTTGGTGCCCTAGGTGCCTGTGATTTTGGCAACCCTGGCAGTGGTCTGGGCTGTGTGGGCCAGGTGTTGGCCCTCGCTCCCACTCCTCCTAGCCCGCCAACCAAGACTAGCCAAGCTGCGGACTGGCTGAGTGGCACAGGCCATTGAAGGGACCAGTGCCCACCCTCTCTCCCACTCCTTCTAGCTCCCCCCAAAACCTGGCTGAGCGCAGGCTGGCCGAGGGAGGCAGGCGAAGTGGTGGGCTGGGGTGGGACGGGCAGTGGGCCGTGCAGAGCCAGGCCAAATGGGGATGTATTTGGGGTTCATGGGCCACACAGCCAGAACAACCTCACAGGGCTGAGCTGAGCAGGGGCTGGCAAATTGCAGGCTGGCTGAGGGGCGGGGCTAGGAGGGGGATTGGCTTACCAGTCCCATGCACACTTTCCCTCCCACTTCTCATAGGCCCCTGCTCCCCCGCAGCACTTACCTTTGCTGGAGGGGAGGGCAGAGGGTTTCCCATCTTGCTCCACCCTGGGCCATGTGCCTGAGCAGAGCAGTGAGGAGGGTGGTGCCAATTCCTAGATCTGGCCTCTTCTGTCTGGAACTCCCCTTGTGATCAAACTCCCTTAACTGGGTCTCGGGAAGTTTCTCCATGTCCAAATGGTCAAGGACTCTGCCTTGCACTCAGGAGTGAGTCACAGCCAGCATGGGAGTCAGCAGGGTTTGTTAGTTCTCAGGATCCCAGTGTAGAAGCACTTTTCTAATAGTTCAATTGGAAGTAACAGCAGCGACCACCTAGGAAGCCCCGCTGTGGGAGCTCCCTCCCCACTCTACCGTCACAGGGACTGATACTCTCTCACACACACAGCCCTCCTTTAGCCTTTCCCGTTCTTTGTCTTCTTCCTGTACTAAGAGATCACTCTTCTTGGTCCTCATCTGCCCCAGCCTGTTACAGCTGGATGGGCTGAGACAGAGGTTCTGGCCAGCTGTGATCTGCCTACGTGCAGCTGGGAAAGGCCCAGACTCCCTCTGGAGGTCTCTGCAGGGATTGCACACCTGGGTCCCGTCACTGAAATATATGAATAATGTGGGGTGGGAAACTGAGCACACAAGCAGCAGTCAGAAAACCCCAAGGGGTATGTCCACACATCTCATTTATTTCAAAATAACACTGGATCATCCTTGTGAATCTGTGGGAAGAGCAGAAGGGCAGTTGAGTCTCCTCCGAGCACCACACCTGTGTATGCAGACCCTGACCATCACTGTCACAGCTTTGGGCCAGGTACATTACTGACCTTCCCCACCTAGACCGGGGATCCTGGCACTAACCCTGCATGAAACCCACTACCTTGTCCAAGACTGGGAACCCTCCTGTGCCCAGCTCTTCATAAAACCCACCGTCTTGACCTAGATGGTGGCCCCCATCATGCTAGATGCCACATAGATATTCAGTGAGCAGGAGCCACCATCCTGAAGGACTCAGTATATACAAATGGCAAACAAAGAGCAGAAGGGGAAATAGAGGAAAAGAGAAGGAAACTACCCTTTGCCAAGGTGACAAGGAGTCTATAGCAGAGCTAGGAAGAGACTCCATGTATCCTGAGTCCTGGTCTATTACTCTGTATGTTAGGCAAAGGTGCCTCTGAACACTTGTCTATCACAGCTCTGGGAGGGCAGTGGGGGCTGGTGGGTTAGAGTGGAGGGGGCTGAGAGTCAGGACTCCTAGGCTATGTTCTAGTCCAAAAAGCACTATGTCATACAGTAATATCTAATCTAAAATGTTTCAGCTACAACCTCCACCCACCCAAATGTAGATGTAATGCCCACTCCTGTTGGTAAAGGGATGAGAGTTCAGAGGCAAACATGCTCGGATATCCGCTGTCAAATCAGGGCCCACCGAGGCAAACTAGCTGATATTCCTGTGTCCCTGTGTACACACACTGTAGTGCTTTAACTATGAATGCACTGTATTGATCAAAAGGGACTTAAATCGGTACCATCTTCTCCCCTACAGGAGGGGAACTTGATCTTGCATGGATTGGACTATGGCTAGTAGAAAACAGAATAAAGTGACTCTGTCTCATTTGTTTATCAACAGGAAAGTTTAGAAGATGGGAAGAAACTCAGGATGCAAGCCAGCGACTAAAGGGCGGGTGGGGACTGATGTTTTAGGGACTCTCTGTGCAGTTTCTGAGTTGGGACTGATGTTGTGATGTCCCTGCATGCAGCTGTATCCAGTTACAGTCTCCACTGTGATTACAAACCTGGTCTGTAGCTTCCTTTCTGCCTTTCTAACTCCATCTCAGACTTAAAAGCCAAGGCATGGGTAGTCCTGATGGTCCTCTGTTCACACTGAGCCACTCTAGATCAAGGAGCTGTTGGTGGCTCAGAAGAGCCAATGAATGCAGGTGGGCTGGCAACAAGGTAGCTACTCATCTAGTGGGAGCTGGAAGTGGCTCCGCTGATAAAGGGGACAGGGAAGGACTGGGAACTGATTAAAGAACCATGTCTGCTTTGAGCTGCTCTGTCGCTTCTTCTTATGGCTAATGTAAATAGGGCAGCAACATTCAGATTTCTAGCCACATAATTGCGTCTGGAGTAGCAGAGTGTATCTCTGTGACACCAGCCTTGTATTTGTGAATCGGGTATTGAGTTGTTCTAGTTCCATGGTTTGTGCTGGGTAACCACAGTCACCCACTGGAGAGTCCTCCATTTTCCATTTCACAGAATAACTGAGTGTTAGAGCTGGAAGGGTCCTCATGAAGTCATCCAGTCCAAACTCCTGCTAAAAGCAGGACCACTCGCACTAAATCATCCCAGCCAGAGTTTCATCCAACTGGGTCTTAAACGTTTCCAAAGATGGAGATTCCACCACCTCCTTAGGTAACCCATTCCCAAGTTTCACCACTCTGCTCGTGAGAAAGCTTTTCCTAATGGGCAACCTAGACCTCCTCACCTGCAGCTTGAAACCTCTGCTTCTTGTCCTGTCCTCTGTTACCACTGAGAGTAGTCTAGCTCCCTCCTCTTTGGAGCACTCCTTCAAGTAGTTGAAAGTAGTTATAATCTTCCCCCTCAGTCTTCCCTTTTGCAGACTAAATAAGCCAAGTTCCTTCAGCCTCTCCTCATAAGTCAGGTGCCCCAGCCCCCTATCATTTTCATTGTCTTCCGCTGGGCTCATTCTAATTTGTCCACATCCTTTCTGTAGTAGGAAGCCCAAAACTGGACGCAATATTCCAGAGGTGACCTCACCAGTGCTGAATAGAGAGGAACAATCACATCCCTCTATCTACTGGCGACGTTTCTACTGATGCACCCCAATATGCTGCTGGCCTTTTTGGCAACAAAGGCACACTGTTGATTCATATACCGCTTCCCACCCACCATAACCCCAAGATGCTTTTCTACAGAGCTGCTAATTAGCTAATCCGTCCCCAGCCTGTAGCAGTACATGGGATTTTTTCCATCCTAACTGCAGGACTTTGCACTTCTCCTTGTTGAACCTAATGAGATTTTGTTTGCTTCAATGCTCTAGTTTGTCTAGGTCTCCCTGAGTTCTATCCCTACTCTCCAGCTTATTTAGCATTCCCCCTAGCTTGGTATCATCCGCAAATTTACTGAGCATGCAATCCCACCACCCAGATCATTAATGAAGATGTTGAACAAAATCAGCCCCAGGACCAACACCTGGGGCACTCTGTTTGTTATTGGTTGCCAACTAGACATTGAGCCATTGATCCCTACCCACTGACCCTGATGATCTAGCCACCGTTCTATCCACCTTATGGTCCAGTCATCCAAACCATACTTTTTTAACTTGTTGACAAGAATGCTGTGGGAAACCATACCAAAAGTTTTGCTAAATTCAAGGTATATGATGTTGCTGGCTATTCCTGCATCCACAAAGCCAGTCATATTGTCTTAGTAAACAACCAGGTTGGTCAGGCTTGATTTGCCCAATGTGAATCCATGCTGACCGTTCCAGACCACCCTGTTTTCCTCCAAATGTTTCAGAATGGATTCTTTGAGGACCTGCTCCATTATTTTTCCAGGGATTGAGGTGAGGCCTATTGGTCTGTAGTTCTCTGGATCCTCTTTCTTCTCCTTTGTCGAAGATAGGCACTATATTTTCCTTTTTCCAATCATCCAGGATCTCTCCCTATTGCCACGAGTTTTCAGAGATGATAGCCAGTGGCTCTGTAATGACACTGGCTAACTGCCTCAGCATCCTTGGATATAGTTCATCTGACCCCAAAGACTTGTGCACGTCCAACATCTCTAAGTAGTCCATAATCTGACCTTCCATCATCAAGGGCCACTCTCCTTCTCCCCATTCTGTGTTGCCAAGTGCAGGGCAGGGAGATGCTGATGCTGCAGAGCCGTAGGTAAGGAATCCAGCACCTGCAACATGTTCCGATCAGAACGCTCCCCTTACAATGGATGGCGCCTGGCGCGAGCAGTGAGGAATGAGCCCTTTAATGGAGCAGCTCAGTGGAGCTGGGTGTGCCTGGGGCAAAGCCCTGCTCGCCCCACTGTAGTTACAACCCAGGCTGCAGGGAACTGAAGGCTGCAGTAAAAGCCTGGCCTGGAGCTGGAGTGGGTAGAAAAGACAGAATGAGAGTTGCTGCCTACATGCTGAACTCTGAGGGAGTGTTAAAGACTCACAGCCTGTGCACCGATGTGGTCCAAACTTTGTCTGCATCTGTACCCCTGAGTCCTGTCAGCCTGATTGGGAGTTCAAGGTGCTGGGGAGCAAAACAGATGTCAGCACCAACCCCTCCAAGTGCTGCCTCTGGGGCATCACAAACAGGTCACTGAGCAGAGTGAGCCTCAGAACAGGCAGCTGATGGCTGGGGCTTGTAACAAGAGTGCAGGGCAGCCCCCACCCCCACATTTTGCCTAAAGACACAAACAGGAACAGGGCACAGAACTGCTGGAAAACCAGGAATTGCTGCCAGGTGCCCCCTTTTCAGAGATCTCTCCCAGCCTCAGCTGGAGAACACTGACTGCAGGGCACTGCACCAGAATATTTTGTTTGACATTACAAACATCTCAGAGGCGCTTCAGATGGGAATGGGGCAAGTTATATATATTCTCTCCCCATTACTTGTCAATGTCTCTGCTTTGTTAGAGCTGTGAAACGGACGAGACAGGTCTCCAGCAATCTCTTTGCCTACACCTTAGTTCCAAGTTGGAACTCCTAAATTTGACCAAAGCTCTACACCTCTTTCAGTGGCAGTCTTACAAGGTAGAATTACAGGGGCACTTAGTTCAAATTTACATCCCCACCAGTGGACATGTGAGCATAGAAGGTTGCCCTGTGTCTCCTTAAGTTGACCTGCAGTCTTAGTGAAGACCAGCCCCAAGTGTGAACACCTAACTTGAAGCAAAGTCAAACCATATCAATTTCTTTGCTAAACTAATGGACCAGAATAAATGAGCCTGCAATGATCAGGAAAAGGCCTCATCCCCACAAGATGGAGATTTCTAGAATTGCATCGGGGGGCTGGGGGTGCTTGCTGGGGTACCATCCCACAAGTGGCTAGTGAAAACATTTCCACTGCCTAGGAGTCTGCTTACATGCAGGAGGCTGGTGTAAACTGACCCAGGAGTGGTGGTCCACCCAGTAAGGCAGAATAAGTCAGGGCCCAGAAGCAGGGAATCGGCGGCACAGTGGCACACCAGTCCAGATTGCAGGAGGTTAATATCAGAAGCTTTAAGTGGGTTTGTTTCTTCTCTTTATACAGGAATTACGTGCAGTTCTCCAGGCCAATTTCTAACCTAATACATGGGGAAAAAAGCCCAAGTTTTTAGGTGCCTGTGTAGTCCCTGGCAGTACAATACTGGAGGTGATAAGGGAAGCCAGGGCCCTGGGGGCTGACCTGTTGGGGGGGGGGTGCTGGACTGTCCCTTGGTTACACACAGAGGGTGTGGAACACAGGAGGCTCTGAAGGAAGACTCCCAGAGAAGAAGCGGCAGGCACCACATGGTGGGTAAGAGCAGGGATGGATTGGCAGAGCCTGGCCAGAAAGTCCTCTGGGGCATAGGAGCTGGAAAGCAGCATGTCCCTCCCATATATATACAGACCTCTCTCCCCAAGGCAGCTGGAGGGTTCCATCTTGTGGGTGCTCAAGACCCCCATGCATTCATTGGGGGGACAACATAAAGCGTGTGTGTGTGTGTGTGTGTGCGCGCGCGCTTACATGTGCAAATACAGGGCCAGTCCCTAAGCACCAGAGACCCACAGTACACTACTGCTCCCTGCAATCATGATTAAAGATGTCCCACGCTAACAAAAATCTGAACTGGTGCCCTGCAATTGCTGCCTTCAAGCAGCCATTTTGTAGCTGTGTGCTGCCACACTATGTGTCCTTCCTCTCCAACTAGTAAGTAAAGTTTCTGACTTCTTTAAAAAGCTAAATGTTGGCGGAAAAAACTAAATATTTTCACCAAAAAGGCAGTTCTTGGGAGGAAAAAAGTCCACATTTGACATTTTTGACATTTTAATAAACAGTCTAATGAGCTTTCCTCCCTGGGATGTTTTATGAGTGAAAGTCAGTATCATGGTCCCTTATTATAAATAAGGAAACTGAAGCACAGGGGGATTTAGTGACTTGCCCAATCTCCCACAGGGAGTTAAAGTCAAAACTGATGCTAAACCCAAGATCTATCATTTCTGCACCAGCTCTAACCTCTAATGACTTTGGTAACAACCATAGAGAAGAACTTATCTAAAGAGAACCAGCAACTTGAAGCTACAGGCAAATTTCTAACATATTACATGGAAAAAAAAAAACAAGTTTTCAGGTGCCTAAGTAGTCCCTGACAGTGCAATACTGGGGGGAGGAGGGGTGGCAGGGGGATCCAGGGCTCTGGGGACTGACCTGTAGGGGGGTGCCGGGCTGGCCCTTTGTTACACACAGAGGGTGTGGGACACAGGAGGCTCTGTAGGAAGACTGCTGGAGGAGGAGAAGCAGGGCGGGTGCCAGGGGATTGTTGAAGCCTGGCCAGAAAATCATCTGGGGCTCAGGAGTTGGAAAGCAGCATGTCCCTCCAATACATATAGAGACCCCCTCCTCCCCAAGGCAGCTAGAGGGTGGCCCCATCTTGTGGGAGCCCCTACACTCCTCCTGCCTACACTGTGGGGGGAAGGGGGAAAAAAAGATCTGGGTTGGTGCAAATGCAGTCTTGGCCCCCTGAACACCAGAGACCCACAGTACACTATTGCTCCCTGGAATTATGATTAAAAATGTCCCATGGTACTGAAATCTGAATCAATTCCCTGCAATCACTGCCTTCCAGCAGCCGTTTTGTAGCTGTGTGCTGCCACGCTGTCTGTCCTTCTCTTATAACTGGCAAGTAAAGTTTCTGACTTTTTTCCAAAAGGAAAATTTTGGGGAAAAAAAATTAAACATTTTCACCAAAGTTCTGGTCTTGAAAAAAGGCCATATCTTTGACACGTCTCACATTTTAAAAAACTTGCTTGAAAAATATTCTAACAAGCAGTCCTTCCTCAGATGTTTAATGAGTTAAGGTCAGTATCATAGTCCCTGATTATACACAGGAAAACTGAGGCACAAGCTAATTCACTGACTTGCCCAAAATCCCATAGGGAGCAAAAGTCAAAACTGACAATAAAACCAAGATCTCTCATTCCTGCACTATGCATTAGCCAATGCTGCTTCCTCCAGCTCACTTCTGGTATCTAAGCACTTCAATAACAACAGAGAAGGACTTACCTAAAAAGAATCAGGGACTTGAAGATGCAGGTTTGATTTAAGAAAGGTCTGAAGGGCTGGGGTTTGGACTAAATCTATATAGCCATTTTATCTTGTCTGTAATCCTCCTGACTGGAAAGTTTCAGCCAATAAGAGCGCAGAATTGCTGTCCTTCTAGCAAGCAGATCAGCATGGTTTCCTGTGGATGTTTGTTCTGCTAACTTCCCTTTCCTTCCCTTTCCCTGCCTCTCCTTCTCTTTCCCTTTTAGTAATTCTCCCCTGCCTATAAACATCCCCTTTTAATTTTTCCCTTTTGGTCTTATCTCAAGACAGCACAAAGGGAAGAACATATGGCCAGAATTCTGGGGTGGTGCTGGGGTGGAAATCCTGGGCATTGCGGACACTTGGGCCACTGGGCCTGACCAGCTGGCCAGGCTGATGTTCAGGCTGCCTGGTGTGGAGCTCTGACAGGAGAAGAGGCAAAAGTGGTGGGGCTTAGAGCAGAAGGGGTGGGCGCTAGCCTCTGTGACCTGGGCCTCCTGGGGTAACCACCTGAATATGCAAAGATCAGGGCAAGCTGCAAAATCAGGGGCCAAATCCCCTAACCACTGACGGGTGGTACTTAAACCAGTTTCCCAGTCAGTAACAAAACATGCTTCTGACAAACCAGTCTGGTCATCACCAAGCATAATAAAATAGAAACAGCCCCCTTACTGCACATCAGATCCTACAGTCCCCTCTAGCCATTGGGTCTTTTTAAGAAATAGGTTCTCCTGACCCCAGAGAGCCAGCCACATCACCCAGAACAATATAGGCTTGGATCTTACCCAAAATACCACACTGCCAGACAATCCTTTAGTAACTACAACTAAAGGTTTAATATAAATGGAAAAGAAGCTACATATGAGAGTTGTTAAAGGGTCAAAGTGAATCACATACATACAAATGATTTAGAGTCCATAGAAAACAAATCCTTGAAGATCCTGCAGTTTGCAGATTAGTCCCACTCCTCTGGTGTGCATCTGGCGGCAGCAGCAGTTGGGTGGGTCTCAGTCCCTTGTTCAGTCCCAGAAGAATAGTTCCAGAGGCAGGTGTTGGATGCAGATTGAGCAAAGACTGAAGACTAAAGACAAAATGGAGAATGGACGATGGTCTTTTATCTGAGAGTCCTTGACAGATCAAAATCGAGGTGGGCCACATGGTCAGTCTAGGTAACTGATCAAACAGGTTTTCTTTTGGGTCCGCTGTAGCTGGGAGTCCCTTCTGATGGGCCCTCAATATGACAATAGTTTGCACACACCCAGTCTGGGATTGCTTTAGCTCAAACAACTTGGAACACACATAAAAACAAATAGATTTTGAATCTCCAATACAGACATTATAGCTATATACAAATCATATAATCATTCCTAGCAAATTACAACCTTTCTATTGATACAAGAAATGGCATATCATATATGGATTATTATAAATATGAATACTAATATGAAAAATAATCATAAATAGTCCCCTAGACACAGACAGCGTCACACCCCCAACACCAGTCTGGTGTAGTAAGGAGGAATTGGGGCTCCTGAATACACCATAAGCCCCCCACCAACCCTTTTGAGAATGCACCACAAAAGGGTTAAATTTGGATTTGCACTGTTACAACTTTAAACATATTTCAA
The DNA here is from genome assembly GCA_007922195.1 of Podocnemis expansa. Lineage (NCBI taxonomy): Eukaryota > Metazoa > Chordata > Testudines > Podocnemididae > Podocnemis > Podocnemis expansa. Next base: position 143,352 of record ML683233.1, on the reverse strand, counting down.
AGGTTTTACAACATGCTAGACACAAGATATATTTTACATACTTTGGCAGAAAATTACAAGAGTTAACATCATCATAAACCTTTATATTCATTAGTACAAAAGTGTGTTTTATCATTAGCTGTGTTATACCTTCAATACACATAGTTTTTCAGAGGACTAGATTGTCCAAGGCCCTCATAGCTTTCCGAGTATTTAACCAGTTGTTTTTGGCTTACCTCAGTGGTCTTAGTAGCATTGGATTTTAGCTTAACAACATCCTCTGGGTTTAAGTATTTTAGGGTTAACCCCAGCCTCATATTCAAAAAACAAAGTTCCTTCTCTCTTTTGTCTTCTCTGGAGACTTGAATACCTGTAATCTCTGGTAGCATGATCCATTGTCCGGCTAAGTGCATCTCCCTTGCCAGCAGCTCCAAGCCTGGTGGGCAGATCTTCCCACCCCAATCAGTCAGGTAAATTTCAGTAAACCACACATTAGTTTACTTAGTGATTTCTAAATTCCCACTCACAGCCAATTTTAAGTCTTGATTCTGTCTGAGAGTTATACCAAACATTTCAGCTAGCATCTCACAAACAGGGTTCTGATGTTCAGTTCCAAAAGTTTCATTCCACATGGCTCCAGTCATAGCTGAACCCATAAAGAGACTGCAAAATAGTTCCAAAGCACTTAGGGGCAAAAGCTGGTCTGCTTTCCCCTGCATATCCCAGAGCTTAACTGGGCAGCTGCCCTGCTCTGTACTGACAGCTACCCAATTACTTCCCTGATCCTGAGGCAATATCTGTTCATTCCCACAGTTAGCCTCATGGACACAGTCAGGTTTTGACACCAGTACCTCTCCAAAACACTGACCACGTGCAGTTACTTGGTTACAGGGCTGTTTAAGCTTTCCCCTAACTTCCACTCTATCTGGAGCCTTTTCCAAGGTATCCACAGTAGATTTTCCAAAGACCAGGTCAGTGAATTCATCTACAGGTGAAATGCTCTGGCAGTCAGAGCTTTCCATGAATTGCTCAACACAAAGACTACTAAATCCTGCTGCAGACAGGGCCTCCCCGGAGATAACCTAATCACTTTAGTTCCACACCCTCTTGCTACAGCAGATTGTTCACAAAAGCCACCAGGAGACTGCATTCCTGCTGGAGCAGCCCCACCCAACAGATTTTCTCCCACTGAAATTCTGTCCTTTCTCTGGCTAATGGAGGGTTTCTGTAAGGCAATGCTTTCTTGATCACTAACAGATTCTTGCTGGGCTTCATCTAAGTCCAGATTTAACTCTGAGGCAATTGGCATGACCTCAGTCAGCAAAGACTGAGAGATGTCTTTTGTCTGTTCCAAAAACAAAATGCTGGAGACAGAATCTCCCTCATCAGGTAAACTGCTATTCTTAGCATCCAAACAGCTTGAAGTCTCCTGATTTTCCCAGCACCCATGGCTGTTTCCAGACAAACTTTTGGAGGATGGAGTAACTTCCTCCATAGGCAAGTCATTACCCCCCTAATACCCAGACTCAAGAAAATTCCCTCCCTGAGTCTCAGCTGAGACCAGAACTATTTGTGGTGCAACAGACAAATCCTGAGAGGCAACCTCTCTATCAGCAGACACACTGCTACTTTCACTTGTCCAATCTTTTGCAACTGCTACCTCTTCCTTGTCCCAGCACCCATGGCTGTTCCCAGACCAATTTTTGGAGGTTGGGGTAGCCTCTCAATAGGCAAGCCAGTACCCCCCCACAGACACAGGTTTTGGACTATCCCCTTCCCGGGGTTCACCTGAAGCCAGATCCACTTCTGGCCCAACAGACAAATTCTGAGAAGCTATCTCCCTACCAGCAGGCGCTTTGCTGCCTTTATTAGACACACCTTTAGAAACTCCTTGCTCCCTGTTGTTTGCAGACAGTACTTTAGGGCAGTGGTTCCCAACCAGTATGCTGGGGCACACTGGTGTGCCGCAGCAACACCCAAAGTGTGCCGCGAGCATCCCTGAGAGCTGGAGTTAAAGTTCCCTCCCTGCTCAGCCCAGCCATGTGGGCTATGCAAAGCTGGGAAAAGGCAGGTGTTAAAGTAATGGGAGAGGCATTGGAACACAATTCCAGGCCCCCTATTTTTAGGCAGGCAGCATTCCAGCCCCCCTAAAAATAAGGAAGGCACAGGAACACGGAGTTCCAGGGTCCCCCTAAAAATAGCAGGAGCAGCCAGAACGCAGCATTCTGGTGGCTCCCCCTAAACCTCGCTCCACCTTACCTCGCCAGCAGAGGTCTGAGGGAGGCTGGGAGTGTATGAATCTCCCCCCGCAGGGCAGAGCAGCTTGTGTCAGGCAGCCTGCAAACAACCCAGGTAAGGGCTCTGGGTGGGGGGTGGGGGGGCTGCTGGGGGTTGTCTGTGGCAGGTGTGTGTGTGTAGCAGATGTGGGTGGGAGTGCATGTGTAGCAGATGGTGTGTAGCTGGGGGGTGGGATGGCTGTGGGGGGGTGTAGCTGGGGGCTGGAGGCCTAATTCTGGCCCCTGCAGTGATTGGTGGGTCCATCGCAGTCACCAGGGGGCTGGTGGAGGGGAGGACGGGACCCACTGGGTGGGAGGGAGCAGCAGTGGGGTGAGGATTTGCCTTGGGTGGCAGGGAGCCACTGTGGAGAAGGGGGAAGTGGGTGCTGCGCCATGTTCCCCTGCCCTACCTTCCCACTCCCCAGGTTCCCCCTGCTCCCCCACAAAGCCACTCTTGTTCTCCCTTCCTCTCTTGCCACCCTTGTGCTGTTTCCACATGGCTGCCCTTGTCCTCTTTTCCACTCCTGCCCTGCTCTGCTCCCCACACTGACTCCTGCCACTGCAGATGCCTCCTGACCTCCCCTGTTTTGCCACCCCTGCTACCCCATATAGCAATATTTCCGAAACACTGTGCCATTGTTCATGAATATTCATAAGTAATTTAAGGTAATTTGAATATTTGTAAATTTTTTAATTGTGGTGTGCCTCAAAAAATTTGAAGTTATCAAGGTCTGCCATGGCAGAAAAAAGGCTGGGAACCACTGCTTTAGGGACAAACCCTTTACTAGCGTACACATTGCTGCCCTTTTTAGACAAACCCTTTAAAGTTCTCTGCTCCCTGTTATTCATAGACAGTATGTTAGGGACCAACTCTTTACTAGTAGACACATTGCTGCTTTGCCCACGTAAACCTTTTAAAGTTCTCCGCTCCCCAGCCCAGCCCTTCTGGTTGTTTGTGGATTTACCCTGGGAGAGAGGGATGTCTTTCTTCACAGGCACAGTACCATTACCAACAGGCAAGTATCTGGAAGCAGTTTTTTCTTTCCAGCTGCACTGATCTTCTGAATGGACAAGCTCCTATTCTTTACATTTTCATAGCTAGAGGCATTTTCTCTTTTGTTACCACATTCCTGATTAATCACAGTCATCTTAGCAACATACACCCCTTTTCCATCCATTTCCCTGTTGATTTCAGGTAAAACAAAATTTACATCCATTTTTTTACCTGCGGCTGGGCTCTGACATCAGTACTGCCATTCACAGCCACAATATCATTTCCAATTAGAATGTCTGCCGGGAGATGCTCCCAAACTCCCACCACCATGTCACCCTGGCAATCTTCCCACTCCAAATGGATCTTAGCTAAAGGGACCTTTGTCACATATTCAAGAAAGTGCCACTAGGGTCACATCCTGACCTGGCAGGTAGTCCTCCTCCCGAATCAATTCACTTTTAACCAGGGTGATTTCTGAGGCAGAATCCCTCCACCCAGTACACATAATCCCATTGACTCTGCCCCCCTTCATAAATTCCAGATTGCCCCTCCAGGTCTCCAACCCCCTAATCCTGGTGAGGTTTCCTTTGTTTCCCCTTCAGGGAACACTACAGTGGTTGCATTGACATATGCCACAGGCATAACTGGAGAGTTTGACTCAGTGCCAGCATCCCTTTCTGTGTCTAGAATGATAGCATTTGAATGGACGTTATTCTGGGGGGGATGCTGACCTTAAAGCATTCCCACTCCCCCGGTTGGGGCAGTTTGCCCTTATGTGCTCTGCCTCCCCACACCGATAACACAAAGTTGGCTTTCCCCCTGGGGAAGAAGTCTTAGGAAGCCCCCCACCCCCCAGCAGGGGCAGTGGGGGGGCAGGGGAAGCCCCCCCATCCCTGGCAGGAGTGGCAGGGGAAGCCCCCCCACCCCCCAGCAAGAGCTGCTGGGGGGGCAGGGGAATCCTGGGGGTGGGGCATCCCAGGCCCAGCACAAGCCTCCCTGCCCCTCCCCTCCCCCATTTCAAAATAGCATGTCCACTGTGTGGACATGCTATTTTGATTCCCTCTTTTTTCCTTATTTTGAAATCGCTTTTTGTTATTTCAAAATAAGGCATTTCAAAATAAGGCCTTTATTTTGAAACAGCTTGTTTCAAAACGGCTTGTTTTGAAACAAGGGCTTGTGTGTGGACATAGCCTAAGTTTTGCAAGTTGCTGGTGTAAGGTTGGAGGGATAAGTTTCTTGTCTTCCTGCACCCCAGGGGCTTTCTGGCACCCTCGCCCCACTTGGTCTCCGTGCAGTGCCCACCTCTCCTGCTTAGAGGCTCCTGCAAAGTCTCTGTGTTGTGAACGGCCTGGCCAGCACCCTCCCCAGAGTCAGAGCCTGTGGGCCTGCCCCTCCTGCCAGCCCACCTCTGATCAGAAGTTCACTGACAAACAAGTGTGCCTAGTCACACAATCTAAACAAGGGTAAAAATTAGCACAGGCGTTCCATCGGCTTGGTGCCCCAAGCTGATGGAACGCTTGAATAAAGAGGTGGATTCCCCCTCACCCTGCTTTCAATTGCCAGCTGTTTGGTTACAGTGTTATCTTGTCTAGCAGGATTTTACAGTTATGTGTAACAGAGAATGTGTGATGATGTATTTACTGTGGTAAAGCAGCCAGGCCTTTGGGAAATAAATGTGCTTTCAGGTAAATCTCAACTCCAAGCCTCATTTGTAGAAAAGGATCCGAATTTCCAGCAACACCTAAGAGCGTTTGACTAGAGCAGCCTTCCAATTGACATGATTTGGCTACAAAGAGGCCAGGAGAAAGTCTGATGAGCTGGGTCCTGTTTGGCACCATCTTACAGTCACTGTACCTTTGACCTGCTCCTTGATCTGCTCTAGTGATGCTTGTTCCAATCCCATCAATGGTCAATCAGTAGACAAAAGACAGTTTCCTTAAAACTATCCAGCCTTTTGGCTAGCACTTAGACAGACAGATCAAATGTAATGGGGATTACTGAAAATCTTTATTTGTCACATGTAAACAACTTCTACCAACCCTAAAGGATTGGAGGCATTATCAGCCAGGACAGTGAATAGTCAGATTTTACCAAAATGCATGCTTAAAGGCAATGTTTATTAACAAAACTAACATTTAATTAAAAAGGACAGAGTGCAATGGATATAATGTCAGTACACATATGTGATGCAGCACTTCACAAAGCACTCCCAGGTCCCCTCTGCTCACAGCCAATCAAGACTCGGCTACGGTGGAGTCTTCTCTTGTCCAGCGTAGGTCTCCATGCTACTCTGTAGCCAGCTCCCAAATCCAGGCTCAGAGGGTCTGACCTCCACTCCATCAGGACTCCCTTGGGGCTCCTCCCTCCAGGAAGGTCCTGGGAAGTCCCAATCAGAAGTGACTCTCAGCCAGTGTGGAAGGCAGAGGGTTTATTAGCAACCCAGTTCACACAGCAGCTAGGGCAGCTGGCTGTCAGATTAACTAAGAGGTATAGTAGTAAACCACAGGATGAACAGGTTCATGCCCCAGGGATCCTGCCTCTTACACCCCCGTTCTCCTACTACCCCCACTTCCCTCCTGACCCTTTGTTCTCCTTCCCAGGTTAGGTAGCCCCACCTCTTCGTCCAACTGACCACAGCCTGTGTGCCTGGCAGGGGGTCCAGGTAAAATCTGCTGAAAAAACTTCTCCACCCCCTAGTGACGCCCATGCCTATCACACACCTGAGTCTCATCACCAGAATACTCGTGTCCCATCACCAGAATACAGGGACAGAAAAGAAGAGGTGTGGGGTTATCACCCATGACATCCCACATTAGCTCAAGGGGTTTCCAAATTCATAACAACATACACAGAGGAAAATAACGTTCTGGGTCAGTTTCAGAATAAAGATGATAACTGAGTTGCAAGGTCTTTAATTGCACTTTCTGAAATTACCCAACAGTTTGGGAGTCATCAGTCCTCATTTAGTTCTTCTTTGTCAGAAATCCAGTCCAGAGAAATGAAGGCTGAATAGTCCATGGGTAGAGTTTGTTCCGATGTTCCCAAGAGAACTAGCACGATAATGGCAGGCTTGTGCTTGGAGCCCAGATTTGTGACCCAAACTTTCCCTGACAAGCTTAGACAGATTTGAGATAAAAAGCATTAGGCCTGAAACTTTCTTTAGAGCTGGAGCAAAGTGACAGCTTGCAGGTAACTCCCTCACATGGGCTTTGATGAAAGCAAAATTTGCTCTTTATTCAACAGCTCCTTCTCCAGACAACACAGACAGCAATAGCCATTAAAACTATTAAGATGATCCTCAGATATTTACCTGAGTGAAGAATCATAGGCTATGTCCATACACA
>ML683233.1:113743-135813 GCA_007922195.1 Podocnemis expansa | reverse complement strand
GTGCCGGGCAGCAGCTGTGGGGGGGGTGGAGGAAGCCCACCGCGTGGGGCAGGGGCCGTGGGGGGGCAGAGGAAGCCTGGGAGTGGGGTGTCCCAGGCTTGGGGGCAGCCCTAGCTGGCTTCCCCCCCTTCCTCTTGCTGGGGGTAGGGTGGCAAAGGGGGCTGAGGCTCCCATCTCCCCCTGCTCCCAGCAAGGGGAAGCATGGGGAAACCGGCTGGGGCACCGTCCAACCCCCTGCACCCCACTCAGCACCCTGGCCAGGTAGCTGATCCCTGGCCAGGGTGCTGGGGGGGATCTTCCCCCCAAGGTGCTATGCACCCTGGGAGGAAGGTCCTTGTTATTTCAAAATAATCTTTGTTTTGAAATAACATGTCCAAACGGCTTATTTCGAAACCACTGGTTTCAAAATAACCCTCCTTTCAAAAGGAAAGTGGGTTTAAGCTGTTTCAAAAGGAGGGCTCTTGTTTCAAAACAAGGAGCTCCCTCCTTTCGAAACAAGAAAACGTCATTTGGACATAGGGACTTTGCTCTGTGCTCATACCCATAATGGGCATTGTCCTTTAAAGTTTAACTGTCATCTCCAAGGCACACATGGTAATTACCTACATTAGGACAGTGTACAGGCAGTTTCCTTAAACCTCAAAGAGTAATGCAAGCAAATGAGGTTGTTAATGTTTGCTTTTGTCTCATAATCCAATAAAACAACAGTAATAGACAGGACAGCATTTTGTCAACATCACTAACCTCTAACAAACTATACACAAACAGCAAATAACTACCAACATACAGTTGCATGTACATATTCTTTGTAATGAATGACCCTCACTAGTCTACACTTGTGTGTCTTTTTAGCAGCAGTCAACTGGTAACTGCCAGTGACTTCCTAAGCCTCCAGCACACTCTCAGGGAAGCTGACTGCAAATGGCTTGTGGTCAGCTTTCCACTACTTCTGTTCGGGGTAGGACTCCCAGTGCTAACTTCCAGGAGTGCAACAGCAAGTACATACTCGTTGCTAAGTGCAACCAGAATGTTGGGCTGTTAGCGGCGATCTTGCCACAATCAGTAAAGAGATACCCTATTTTCCTATAATATGTCTCTCTCTACAGGTCAGATTTGGGCCATGCAACATGCAAAATTGCCTAGCCCTCCCTTTTGGCTTCAAGGGGGCACCTGTGACCTTCCAGGACCCTGTAAACCAGTTATTGTGGGGATGTATAGCTTAGCCTAGTGAACGTTACTGTTATCTGTGTCTTTAGCCAGATGTGGGGAGACCATGTATCCCATAGGAAGATGGTGCTGAGTTGCCTGAAGGAAGCATGGCTGACCATAAAGGCAGAGTAGTGCATGGTGGGGCTGGCCTAGGTTACAGACCTGGGCTACAAGTTGGGCAGTGATCTCCCAAAGCTGGAGCCAGCCAAGGTGAATGAGATCAGAGACTGGCCAGTTCCCAGATTAAGAAATGGGTCCAGGCCTTAATTGGGATGGTGGGTACTACCAGAGGTTTATACCTCACTTCAGCTCCATAACTACCCCAATCACTGAGTTAGGCAAGAAGGGAAAGCCAGACAAGTTTCTCTGGACCAGGAAGAGCTAGGCAGCCTTTGTACACTGAAAGAGGCTCTGATCTGTAGAGCCCTGCAAATCCGCGGGTATCCACTGCAGGTCCGCGGATAACAGCAGACCCATTGCTGTGGATCAACTCCTGGATGCAGCTTCTATTGTTACCTTATCGCACTGCGATCCATTGCTGAAACTGCTGCAGCAGTATGCAGGGGAACCAGGAAGCACTCTGGCCAATCCTAGATTGCGATCTGCCAGCCAATTAGAGTCTCAAGGTGGGACTTGGAGACTCACTGCTGGCCTTTGATTGGCTCATTCCCCTGCCCACTTCTTCCTGTTCTTGCTTCCAGTTGGCAAGCCATTGCTGTCAGAGATTTCATAGGTGGGCAAAGAAATCTGAAATTTGATAGCACAGCATGCGAACCACAAACAAGAAAGGAAAAAGTGGGTGGGACTCATGTGGGGAATGAACCAATCAAAGGCTGAATAGTTGTATGTGAGCCTAAGCTCAGTTGCAGCTGCAGTTACAGATGCAGCTAAATCCTGGCATGCAGATTTCGGATTGGATTAATGTTATCACTGAGCGGATGCAGATCGGATGCGGTTCCACATTTTTATATCCACGCAGAGTTCTACTGATCTGGCACTCAGCTTTGGTAAATCCAGACTTTGATAAGCCCTTTACAGACTTTACAGACATCTCAGGCACAGGGCTAGACACGGTGCGGATGCAAACCAATGCCAAGGGTAGAGCAACTCCACTGTGTCCCTAAGGAAGAAGGTTTTGTCATGGGAACATAACTATGCTATTACAGAAAAGGAGGGCCCAGCCATACAGAACCCTTCTCCAGGTGCTGACTCTGGACTCTATCCCTCCTAGCCCACCACTGGGACTAATTGCTCTTTGCTTTGCAACTCTGGGAAGAAACACCAGGTATGCTTGGATAATGTGAAACATTCTGATTAGCACCCCTGCCCCTAAGCTTGCATGAACAACACTTGGGAAAGCAAAAAAGAAAGTAGGAGGCTGCTACTGCATGGGTGAGGAGGAGCTCGAGCTGGGGGAGACCCTCCTCAGCCAACAGGAACCATGCCGTTGGGTGTCACCCTTGTGGTCTGTTGGGACCAAGAGTGGCTGATGGTGAGCTGGGACAATGGGGGAGAGTGAAAGGGGCAGGTACTAATTGCACATGGAGCAGAGATGCAGACAACAGAAAAGTCATCTGAATATGTTGTGGAGACAGTGACCTGTCAACCAGCCAGAACTTTCTGTAGGACTCGCTTGTGGGCATAGGGATGAAGGAGGCCTGCTTTGGGCCAAATTTTTGGCTGAGGAGTGTGGGGCAGTTGTTGGACTGAGGTTGTGGACACGTGTTGTCCTCCACTGGACCCCTAATTTGCCTAAAAGGCCATATACTACAAACAAGGAATAAGTATCTGTATTAATTACATGGCAGTTCTTTAGCATTGGGAAAGAAAGGAACAAAGCTATACCAAAGCTTAATTGGCAGGTGGTCATGGAGTTACAACAAAGACAAACAATATTTCATATCAAGACCTCAACAAAGTATGTAGTAAGAAGAGAATGTTAGCTCTTGGTTTCCTGAGTCTGCTAGAGGAAAGTTGCAATTCACCACCCTTTCCCCTCTTTTCTTGCTTATTGAAGGAGTCTGGAGTCATTTCTGTGGCAAAGAAAACAAGTTTCAAGCTAAAGCACATGCGCACTGTAAGTTAAATGACAACAGGGCAGGTATAAATATAAATAAAAACAGAGGCAGGTATAATTACATTTCTCCTATAGCCATTAATATTTTTTTAATAATCAACAGAGGTCATTAAGCACTATGCCCAATGGCGGGTTAGGGGCCTCTGGTCCCCTGGGCTTCCCACACTGGTGGGCCCTGCGTAGGCCCCACCGACACTCACCTGGGCCACCGCCCCCCTCACCTCTACAGCTCTGCCCTCTGGGGGGGGGGGGGGGGGGGAGCAGTGCTGGGTTGGGGTCAGGGAGGGTGCTAATTGCCCCTCCCCGGAGCACACTGCACACATGGGGCCACTTCCAGTGCAGGCTGGCTGTGCCAGAGGTGGTGCTGAGCAGCCGTCCTCACCCCCAGGGTTGGACTGGCTGGCCCAGGGGCAGGGCAGGAGACCAGAGCCTAGCCTCGGGGCCTGTCCTCCCTTCCCAAGGGGTGGACTGTGTGGCCCCCGGGTGGGGTGGGAGAGGAAAGCAGAGCCCCTGGGCCCGCCATGTGTTAATCTGCCTGTGTCGGTGCCCCTCCATAGCCTTAGCTCCCTGCCATTGGCCCCTGGCCCAAGGACCAGCTCCTCCTCCTGCCACTGACTAAGGCAGATGTAGCTTTTAGGGTAGGTAAATTAGACAATGGAGCCCCTTACTGCTCATGGCCGTAGGTGATCGCCTGCTTTGCCTACCTCAAAAGCTGCCTCTGCATGGAACATGGGTTTGGTGGGGACCCTCTGCAGCCCAGTTGTGCCTGAAAGAAGCTGCCCAGAGTGGCTTTCACTGGTAGGAGCCACAATTTCTATGGCATTGTAGAGGGTGCTGCATGCTGCTCTGAATGGGCTCTTGTGACATTGTGGGCACACGTGCTGGGGTTGCCTACCCCATAGTAGATATTATGTTATTTTAAATAAAATTTGTAAAGTAGTTAACTCACGGCTCCCTCTGTTCATTGCAAAGCAAAGGAAACAAAAAAAGAAACAAGTAAATTAAATGCTGAACTAACTTAACGGCCCCTTATCACTTCACCCAGTGTAGGTCTTATCTGTTTCAGATCTCCAATAGGGCTCCCAAGGCTCTGCTGCTTATGAGGCTGTCCTTATGGAAAATGGTGCCCTGGGTAAACTTGTATTTTGGTGCCCCAGGCCACCTGGATGTCCCACCTTCCAATCACCCTGAACTCAGCCTTCACATACCCCAAGAGCTCTGCTGGTTCCCCCTAGCGTTTAATTTGCACTGAAAGAGGTACTGGGGCTCAGTCCCACCAGCACAAACTAAGCACTGGATGGGCAACTGCAGAGTGGTGGCTGCTGGCAGCAACAGCAGAGAAGTAAAGGTAAGATGGTGAAGGAGTAAATGAAGTTTGTAGAGAATCTAGCAACCACTTTGATTACAAAAGTTATTTTATAGGCAGGTACATAAAACTTGATACTAATAGTAATAGCCATAGAAAGAGACAAAAAGCCAGATCAAACAGTTACAATATTACACAATTTCAATTGGGATATTGGGGAAATTCAGCCCAAGTTTAATTACCAAGGTCAGGTTTAGAAAATTATATCTAAACTAAGAGAAAAAAAGAGAGAGAGTGAGTTGGGGTGTCACCACTCTGCAACTTGAAGCAGTTAAAGATTCACAGGAGACAAGCTGTTCACCTCAGGGCCCAAACTGCTGGAGATAAGTGGAGGAAAAGGTGATGTCGCCGTGGAACTGATGCAGATTTTGGGCATGAGAACAGAGTTTTGAACTTGGGGAGGGGTTTCTGTAGGGAAGAAACAACCGTCCAAGACAGAACACTAGGGTTTTTTATGGGTTAATAATGACTTCAGGGAGTAGACTAGAGTTGTTTTGTTTAGATGGACAATAGCAGCTGGGAGCTTCCAGGGAGCTCACAGTGAAATCAGGAAAGCTCAGTATTTTGGATACCAGTAAAGTATCTATGACTAGAATTGGTCTGGGGCCCTGTGGAAGAATTTGTTGCATGAGGAGTTGTTAGGAGGTGGTGTAGCCATTTCCTGACCCTCAAGTAATCTTGTTTGTGCATGATATAACCCAGATGTTGTTTAGCTAAACCAGTGGGGTACAAAGATGTAGTTCACAAGCTCTGCAAAAATAAGGAGATAAGATGAAGGAAAAGAAATATTGTAAGCAAGTGTGGAAAATAACCAGATGTGCATGCCATTTACCCTCTTAGCCAGCAAAAAGTGTACCAAAGCCAGTAGTTAGCCACCTCCCCTCCTCTGGAACTTTCTCATCAGGGCAACTACTGTGTTTGCCACCATGAGTCATTGCTCCCCATGCTCTGTGCCTAGTCATTTACTTGGGGTTCCTGTCCACTGAAGGGGCATAAGCATTGATTCTTTCTTTCTTTCTTTCTTTCTTTCTTTCTTTCTTGTGTGTTCATTTAATAAAATTACTTGGTTTTGCACCTTTCAGCTTGCTTCCCAGTGTTGTGCCTACTGAACCCACTGAATCTTAGGACCTGAGCTATAGTTTGCAACCAGAATCCTGTAAGATCTGCTAAGCTGGGTGTGTGCAGGCCTGAGTTTATTAACATCAGGAACATCAGGATCATTAGCAGCAAAATTTCCCATTATGCCATAGTTTCTTGCTTTGCCAGTCCCAGAGTTCAGTGCAATTCCTGTCTTGGTGCTTGGTTCTCCATTATGCATGCTAATTCTGGTTGCAGCCGTGATGTACATGAGGTTTTCTGGGTGCTAATGGCAATGCCTTCTCACATCTTTGATGTAAATGAGGCACATGGGGAGCTGCCTTAATTCTGTCACTCTTCTTTGGGGGGCTTTTGGTGTGTTTCCCACAGCCTTTTCATTGCTTTTCTTTCCTGGTTTAAACAGAGGCTGTGGAGCTGGGGGAGGTTCAGATGAGTCAGAGAGGTTGTATAATAGGCCCTGATTCTCCAGGGACAGAGCTGACAAGTAATACTGGTTGTGTCTACACGACAGAGCTTTATTAAGCTGGCTTAATAAGGTATACTTTAAGCCTGCTTAAAGTAGACCTTATTAAGTCGGCTTAGAGTGTCCACACTCAAAATGCCAGGAGACTGCCCATGTCTACACTGGCAGCTGCTAGGTCACCCTAGGAGTGGTGCTTTGTGAGTATCTGGCCCACAATGCACCACAGCAGAAGTGCCCCTCTCTCCCAGCCACTTCTTTGCTACAGGAAGTGAGTAACCATGCCACCCTCCAACACTGTGTGTGGCTACAGGGAGCCCCGAGAGGCCAAGGGGCCTGACAAGGACCAGCAATGTACCAGCACAGCATTCCACATCCACCCTGTTTTGCCCAGACTCCTGCAGCTCTGGAGAAGTATGTCCAAACATCTCTTTTATTTCAAAATAACACTGGTTATTTCAAAATAAAAAAGATTAGGTCCACATAACGTTTTCTTATTTAGAAACGACGGTCTCTGTCATTTCAAAATAAGAACTGTCATTTTGAAACAGCTTAAACCCCATTCATTTCAAAATGGCTGTTATTTCGAAATGGTTATTTTGAAATAATGCCATTTGGACATGTTGTTTCGAAAGAACACCATTGTTTTGAAACAACTGTTTTGAAACAACATGTCCAAATGGCCTCATTTCAAAATAACCATTTCGAAATAACAGCTATTTCAGTAGCAGGCTTTCCCTTAATTCGAATTAACTTATTTCAAAATAAGGACTTTATGAGTTATTTCAAAATAACAATGTATTTGTGGACATAGTCAACCAGATGCTACAGGGCAACTACAGGCAGGGTGCAGTGGTTGTTAAGATTCAAACACTGGGGAACAGCACATAGAGGAAGGTGCAGTCAAATCATTTGTTGTAATGGGAAAGAAATCCATAGTCATGATTTAACCCTGCTTTCACACAATCTAATCTGAAAGAAATAGTAGCTTGCTTGCTTTCTTTATACTGTTTCCCAGTGTTTGAATCTTAACAACTACTTTGAGCTGCTGTTACAGTGTGACCTCATCCTATGGCTTACACTCCCTTGCATTTATTTTGTACCATTCTGTAAGTTCCCTCATCTTCAAACCGTCTGAAAAAGTGGGATTTTCTCCCATGAAAGCTAATGCAATAAATAAATTTGTTAGTCTTAAACAGTGTCTTAGGACTCCTTGTTTGTTTTACAACAATATCAGGGGGGTCAGGCTGAGAAGGGGAGAAACAGGGGGGTGAGCTGGAGAAGGGGAGAGACATGCAGGGTTGGGCTGAGAAGGAGGAGCCACACATGCCTGGGCAGAGAAGGGCAAGGGGTAGACACATGGGTTTGGGCAGAGAAGGGGAGCTGAGAAGGATCCAGCTGAGAAGGGCAAGGGGAGAGACAAACAGGGTCAGGCAGGAAAGGGAGACACACAAAGTTGGGCTGAGAAGGGGAGAGATGTCAGTTTGGGCTGACAATGGGAGAGATGCTGGGCTGGGCTGAGAAGTAGGGGAGATGCAAGGTCCAGCTGAGAAGGGGGAAAGATGCCGGATCAGGTCAGGGAACACAGGGAGTTTGAATGTGGTGCACACAGATGGGAACACTCCCAGCTGTGTTGTGCCTTCTCTCCAGTTCCCATCCCCATGTTTCCTATAGTTAAGAGGCCAATTAAGTTGACTTAAGGCAAATCCCGAGCCGCATTGCCTTAAGTTGTCTTAATAAAGTTGACTTAATGGTAAAGTCAACTTTATAAGTAGCAGTTATAAAGTCAACTTTAGTGTCTGGGAAAGTCGACTTTGCTGGCTTGCAATGTGGCCTGGGCTTTACTCAAGTTGACTTAAAGCCACAGTGTAGACATGGCCACTGACTCCTCCCAAACAAATCATCATCCTTCTGGCACACAGCCTAAGAGATCATCTTTCTTGATAAGTTCCATAGGGGTAGACATGTTAATCTATCCAGCATAACCCAATTGAAAAAGAAGTTCTGTGGCATTTGTTAGTCTTTAAAAGTGCCACAGAAGTCTTTCTTTTTAATCTTTCTTAATTCTCCCTTTGCTTCATACAGTATGAGTTACTGACAGATCTCAGCTTTTTCTTAGTTCAGGATGGGTTCTGAGGGCAGGGGAATGTGACAGGGATGGCACGTCTCTGTTGGTCCCCCTCTTCACTGGGTGACCCTCTTGTCCCCTGAGCAAGGGAAGAAGCTAAAAGAAGATTAACTCAACACTCAGAGCTCCTCTTTCAATGTCTCTAGTAAAAAAATCAACATTTTCAAGCAAAACTGAGATTTTCTCACTCAAAATTATTGAGAAGAAAATTAGAGTATTAAGTACAAGGACAGGTAGAAAGGTGCAAGCCCAAGGCCTAGTGAAATAAGCCAAAAACAGCATGCCTGGCCTGAGTAAATGGTCAAGCTGGCAGAAGTCTGCAAAAGCTTTTGACCTTACCAAAACTGGCAAGAAACAGGCAGAAACTACAGTAATATGTACTGAGTGTGGAAAAGGACCTTCAGGAAGGAGGCGTTGGGTTAGGCTTGCGCCAAAGAGATAAGGAAAGATGTTTTGCCCAAACTATCCCATGATAGGGATGTTCCAGCCAAACCATGACTTCTTGATATTTAGTGGTATGGAGACGTTTAGTGGTATGTGTACCAAACAAGCTGATGGATGGCATCATGAATGGTGAGTTGACCAATCAAAGCAATTTTAGATATGAAAGAAAGTAGTTTCTGATGCAAAATGGGCCAAGAATATGGTCTGAACTGTGATAAAAACCAGGATTCCCAAAGCCCAGATTTCATGAAGCTGATGGGGTGATGGAGAGTCCTGCTGTCAGATGAGCTGTTTGGCTGAATTGAGAGCCAGTGGCAGCTTTTGGGGTAGGTGAAGCAGGTGGCTGCCTAGGGCCCCAAAGAATAAGGGACCTCCTCCTCAATTTGGTGGACAGATAGAAATTGTTGCCCTCTAGCAGAGCTAGTAGGGCTGGAATCCTAAGCACTTTTCATTCTTGGCTCATCAAGGCAAGCTATCATTAGGATCTGTGCTTTGTCTGAATTGCAGATTTCACTATTATCTGCCCATCACCTTCACACAGACATGTTAAAAAAGCAGGAGCAAGTAATAGGCAGCACAATAGCAGGAATTTTTCCAGTGGCCTCAGCTTTTAATTCCTCAGTGTGGCCATTTATTCTGCCATTTTTTAATTTTGTGAAATATTGCCTTTTCCTTTTCTTTTTTACCTGTTCTTTTGCCTTTTCCTTTGACTTTGTGACAATTTTTACTTTGGCTTTGGTTAGCTTAGGTTACCAAGTAGGTCCATATAGGATACTGCATATAAATACAGTGCAGCCCTTAGGCAATAATTACAGCTGTGTGTGATGTCTGTGCTGTATGTCTTTCTTTTGGTAAGTAATTTTTTAGCTTCTTCTCTACTTACTATTTAATATTTTTGAGGGGGCCAGAGTCTTATAAACTTGAGTACTTCAGAGAATTTCATTGAAATTTGGTGTTTTTCATTTCTAGTTACACACTAGAAACCTTCTTTTTATTTAATTTTATTTATTATACTTATTTGTATTAAATACCTAGTTCACATAAATCTAAGCCTATATGAAAATGTTGTAAGATTTGACTGCCAGAATTTTAAATGTGGTATTTGTTATTTTTGAGCCATCATTAATGTTACCACTTTTTATTTATTAATTAATGCTCATACTTTTCAAAAAATTTTAAAATGTTCATTTTAACTTTGTAGTTTAGCATTAGCTCATTTATGTTAAGTGAAAGATGATCAATTTATAAGCTTCATGATGGGAAGATCTTGAAAAATATCATACCCAAGAATAATTTACAAGGTCCAAAGGGATAGTCATGTTAGGTCTGTTCAGCAAAACAAACAGGGAGTCCTGGGGGCTGGTGTGGGGTGATTAGGAGTACAAGGGGGACGGGGGCCAGGGGAGGGTAGCAGTGGGGGCCGATAGTGGGACCTTTAGGGGGCCCCACAATGGGCCTTCGCCTAGGGCCCCCAAATGCCTAAGGCCACCTCTGTTGAGAGCACAAATGTTGTCAGCATATTTGTTGATTATAGGCTGCTTACAATTATGCTACTTTGCAATAAAGCCTAGCCTGACACCTTTGTTTCTACAAAGATCCTTGGTTTTGCTGTTTTCTTTGATTGTGACAAGAGTGTTACCTGCAGAGGGACATAAGCACACAGCCAATAACATTGCCTCTGACGCAGAATACCAAACTAGTGACCCCTCCCTTTAAATACCTACTGTATGTAATAAGTGTTGGATGCACTGATAGCAAGTAATGACAATCCATATGAGTTTAAACGAAAGTGCAGAACCAGGAATATGTGAAGGAAGGACAGAGTGTTTCTCTAAAAGAGATTTCTAAGAGTAAAAGTAAATGAATGGCAGAGAAAGTTTATCTGAAAAGTAAAATAAGAGTAAAAATTGTAGAACATTCAATTTTATGACCATGGCAATCAAATGGGTAAGGCAGCATGTTCTTAAAATGGTAGCAGTAGCTAAAAAGGTAATAAAAGGATCAGAAAAGGTAACTGAAATCATGGAACAGAGAAAAAATGCAGCCCTTCTGGCAGGGTAGCGGGCCATTCAAATACTTAATATGTTTTGTCTGTGACTCATAGCATTTACCTTGATGGCCGCCCCTCCCGGGCCATCACTAAAGTATAGAGAATGGGTGAAGGGAACAGATGGCCCCTTCACCTTAAGTAGATGGCCCCCTTGAACTTAACTGGATGGCCGCTACCACCCTGAGTGCCCATTGTCTTTGCAGGGCTTGGTGTAGGTGGGCTCTGCCTGACTGCAAGGTCCTGCAGGGTATGACTCATACCACCATTGTTTTCTGCATTCCCTGTAATTAGAGAAAGGCAGGAAACACAGCTTAAAAGCTGAGGTTTTGGGGTGCTCAGGCAGGATGGTTCCCAATATCTTGCCTGGCCTGATCACCCGGACGCTGACCTCCTTCACTCATGAGTTTCCCCCAGAGTGTATCCACGAGTTACCGCCACGAGTATAACTGCCCGCCGAGTACGAGTCTCCTTCTTCTGCCTGTAATGCCGCTACCGCTACTGCTAATAGGAGTGATAAGAGTCTGCCCTGCAGCCTTTCTTTAAAGAGTAAAATTATTCTATTTTCTTGCTGTTGCCTTGAAACTGTTTTCCTCGGCTTTACAGGCTTATGTGTATCTTTTGCCTTCTCCTTTCCTTTTTACTTGCTATTTCAATTTGTGTACTGTTAAGGAGCTCCCGTGTTTATAACTGTTTGCCGCTACTCTGTTTCACTCAGTGCATCTCTTTTCCTTCTGGGTTGTTTGAATTTATTTTAAAGGTGTCATTGAGTTGCAACATTGTATAAGTTCAATTTGTAACCTTAGTAGTATTAAGTTAGGCGATAAGATTGTTTCCTTTAGTTTGTAGCCTTTAGAATTGTTTTGTTAAGTTGCTTTTGCCCTCCCCTCTGTAACTTCCCCAACTTAAATAAACTTTTTCCACTTAAACTTTACTTGTCCCCTCTTTATCTCTCAAACCTCCCCCCGTGTGACCCAAGTTCACCACTGCACCCAGTTCACTATCCTGCAGTCCCTCCTTCCCCTGAACCCCCTTTTCACAACTTCCTCTCTCCTCCACTCCTCCATCTCACCCCCCCAGCCCCCTGAAACTGTTCCTTTTGCCACCACTTCCCACGGCCGCACGCCAGCCCTCCCGGTCTACCGCCACTCTTCCCAGTCCTCTGCCGCTTTCTATGGCTGCCCCTCCCCCTCCCCCTTTCCCTTTGCCTCCTCGCTACTGCCGCCGGCTTCTCTGCAGTTCGCCCACTGCCACCGGCTCTCTGCGGCTTTTCACAGCCCTCCCGGTCCTCCGCCGCTTCCCGCGGCCACCCGCCAGCCCTCCCTGTCCTCCGCTGCTTTCTACGGCTGCCCCATTGGCTGTCCCGAGCCCCCCCCCCCTTTCCCTTTGCCTCCTCACTGCCGCCGCTGCCTTTCCCCGGTCCCCAACGGCTCCCGCCAACTGCCCTGCTGCCACCGCTGCTTTTCCCTGTTCCTCGGCGGCTCCTGCCAAATCCCCACCACCGCCTGTGGCTGCCCTGACCCCTGATCTCCCGGCCCCTGCGGCTCCTGCCTTTTTCCTTCTTTTTTCCCTCTCTCCCTTCTTTCTCCCGCCACTGCTCTTCCCTGCCAGTTAGCCCCCCCATCTCCCCGAGCCTCTGTTCAGCCCCTCTTGCTTCCCCAAACACCCACGTGTACCCCAACTCCTTGCGTGCCTCAGTTTCCCTCCCCAACTCCCACGTGTCTCCATCCCACCATTCCCCCTCATCCCCCCACTTGCTTTCCCTCTCCTCTAAGCCCCTTCCCTCTGCCACCGCTCCCTTCACTGCCACTCAACCCCCCCTTCTCAGCCTCTCCCCCAAGCCCCCGACTTGTTGCTCAACCGTCTCCCTGTCAACCATCCAACCCCCACCTGCTTCCCCTGTCACCCCAAGCCCCCTGTGCATCCCCATCTCATTGCCCCTGAGCCCCCTTCCACTTGCTTTTCTTCGTCTTTGAGTCCCCCCAACCTTTGAACTCCTGCTCCCCTGCCTGCTTTCACTCTTCTCTCTCACTGTCCCATGCTAATTTTGTGCTGCACACCCCCTTTCCTTATAGGGTATTAGAGCGCCCTTTAGGTTACAGTGAGTAAGTTTATAGTTGTAAGCTAGATTAATTGAGAAGCCCCATTGTTCCCTAACCTGCCCCCACTCCCCAAGGTTAAGTGCCACTCCACAAGAAACACTGTGACAAGCACTACATATACACCACACCACTCACCCCACTCCCATACCTGTTTTAATAAAGTTTACGCCGACTCTACCCCATATCCCATGGGTGCAGTGATTGCCCCCCAAGGTCCTCAAATTTCTGAGCCTGCTGGCAGGGTCATGTTTGAGCTGTTGAAATGGAAAAATAAAAATCTAGAATAGCTGTTGCAAATTTACAAAATGAGAGGTAGCATCTCCTACAGTAAACGCTGCATGACAAGAGCAAAATCCGAGTACTTTTATAGCACCGTTATTTGGTGACAGAGATGGGAAAAGGTGGTCCTATCAAAATTAAAAAATGAAACTGGGGCCACCACACTGTAACTGTTACCATATGATAAAAGTCAGGTTCTGGCAAAAGTTAAATTGAGACCTAGACTGGTTCCTGTCAGAATCGGACAAGTGAGTGCAAGGGAGGGAGAAGTAGCAAACATGACCTTTACTGAATTGGCAAATCAGATAAAAGGAAAAACAGAACCAAACAAAAACAAAGAAAAAACAAGGGAAAAAAAGGAATATTTAACTCTTCAGGAATGCAACACCTGGAAGCAGGGATGTCGCTGGTGCTGGGCTTATAGGGCTTGAGCCTTGACTGTCAGTGCCAGAGCCCTGAGCATCTGTAGCAGTGGCATGCTTAAAACATGCCAGCCCTGAATATCCACACACCAAGCCCAGGATCTTTTTCCGGGCCAGGGGTACTGCTGCCTGGAAGTATGCCATCTAGATAGAATTCTCAAGCAAGGAAAGTACAGACCATTTGTAAACCTAACCCCAATTGGCACCTTTTTCCTATGTTTGGAATGGTAAATTTGTCCTGTATGTCCTTTGTTTTATGTTGTGCATCACGTGACTAGTCTTTTTTTGTTGTTGTTGTTGTAACACAGGTAGTTTTTATACACTTTACAAATATAAGTGGTAACACACTATTTTAATATTAGGATTGAGGTATAACTGTAAGGCGGGTCTAGAAGTGGTGCCTAACAGCCTCTAATGGGGGGCAACTAATCTGCCTGGGTTTTGTATTAGCATGAGCACAAACAGAACAATTAGGTATTAGCATAGTGGGTGCAGGGCATAATGGGTTTTTGGGTTTATTTAATCACAAATCTGTCAATATCTGTAATTCTACTGAAAAGAAACATAAAATACTGGCTTCTGTAATACGCTAGTCTTTTTATTGTTCAAACTCTGTTTAGGTTAGTTGAAGGGTAAAAGTTACCATTAGCAAAAAAGAACTTGAAAGAGGGGGGCCATCCCCTTGTTTTAGCCCGGTGACATGGGGGGGGGGACAGTTAGCTAGTTAGCTCTATTAAGAGCTATGCCTGAGGCATTGCCTCATCCCTGCCCTATTGTGAAATGGTAGATCAGAACTGGGTTTCTTATGGAGCCTTTCTTTTGTTATTTTAATTGAAGAAGCTGTTTGCAGTTATTCTGAGTTTAAGTGCTGAAATCACTGAGAGGGGAGACCTTCTCTCAGAGCTGAAATCACTGAAGAGCAGACAGCTGGACAGCAGGAGTGACCAGCCAGCAGGCAGAGCCAGCGGATGGTGAGAGCAGTCAGTGGAGGACTGGACAGCGTGTGTGACCAGTGGGCAAATCTGGTGGACAGCAGGCGGAGCCAAGGCATGGCGCAAGTGGATGGAGTCAGGGACCAATGGGTGGCACTCGTTGACAGCTTGCCAAAAGACATTCCCTACATACCCTGGGGTATGTACTTTTTTCTTCACTTATTCTCCAGGTCAGGGCTAATTTTTGCTGTTCAGGTACTTATATTCACTTTTATGACTATTAAAAGTTTTGTACATCACACTCAGAGTTGTGATTGTGAAAGGGGAAGCATTACCCCTTTGGGGTACTCAGGGAATAATACATGATATCCAAGAAGACTGGGTGGAGGTTCTAGCTGGTTGGTGTTGTAACATTATTTGGAAACTCCGAGATATAGAATCCGGTCATTGTTCTTCCATCTTACCCTGGCAGAAGGGTTATATAACCATCATAATATCAATGTTTTTCCCTGTAAATTTCAACAGATAATCTCAACAGTAATGTAAATGTAATAGTAACAAATATCAGTTTCTGATTTTGGTGTTTATAAACTTGTTGCACCTTTACAAATTGTGGAAATATGCAAATATTATAAGAATGCTGTGGTAAAATGAATAACAGTATATACTGGGTTTGTGTATATTGCAAAAAAATGTTGAAGCTACCCAAACTATCTCAATGAGTTTTCACTTTTATTTCCTCAAATCCAACTAAGGATTATTAGTGTTTAATACTCCGGAAGTATTTGTTTAGACTTGTTTTAAAATTAATTTTAATTTAATCCTTATTTTAGTTATTTTTATTAGAACTGGATTTAATTTCAGTGTAAATATTTCTTTTATGCTATGTTGAAGGGAGGTGATGATTGTTCAGGTGTGTGCCTCCAAACACTTAATGAAAGTGGAACTGATATTACAAGCACATGAACTCTAAAAATAGCTTGGATAAAAAATTTGGTTAATAACTCTTTTTCTCAAACAGCAGTTCATCAAGAGAAAGCAGTGTGCTGTCTCACAGAAGATAGTGAGCATCTATTTTAGTAATTAAGCACTATCTTTAGTGCAAAGTTTCAGCTCTGCACCTCAAGGAGAAAATGTTTGTACGACAATTGTAAAAGTCCAGGGGAATTAGGAAAGACCTGGTCCCTCTTGGTTTGTAAACAAACTAACTTAATCTGTGTATTAAGCTTTGGTTATTAAAAACAAAAGAAAAGTAAAACAAACATGTCAAATTCTGACTGTATTAGCTGTTTATGGTTGCAGCCCATAAACCAAAAGGACACCAGAAGATATCACACCCTGAAAACACCAAAAGATACCCAGTCCACAGTAAAGAAACCATAGGCATCAAGAAAAGAAAAACTGAAGTACTTTATAAAGAACAAACAGGTGTGCTTTACACTTCAGTATACCATATGCAGACAATGAAGTTGGTGATCAGCTAGAGAACCACCAGCTGGACCAAGTTCATCTGTCATTTAAGTTGATTGTATTCCTACTGTATTATTGTGCTGCATTGCTGTATTATTCCTGTGTTGCTGTATGTGTGATAAAGTCTTGACGTGTCAATTTAACTGGCTACTGTCCATTCAGGGGGCATCTGTACAAAAAAAAAACAAAAAAAACCCCCTAGATCTACATCAACTACTGTTGGCTCACAGGGCAATCAGTTGGTCCTTGATTTTTCAGACCAAAGTGGGGGAGGAGGCATCCAGATTTCCTGAATGTCAAGGAAATTGAAAGCCTCCTCCCCCCCAACTCAGTGCTGGCCCCTTCCTCACTCGGGGAGGCGCGGTCGGCTGGGGGTCAGCTGTCTGGCTGCTCTGCCCACTGCAGTGAGGCTGGGTGGGCAGGCGGGCAGAGCAGCCTTTGGCCCCTGGCCCCCCCACCCTTCCCGGGAGCTGGAAGGGGGGGTGGTTAGGGCCCCACGGGGGCTGGAGGCTGCTCTGCCCTCCTGTCCTCCTGGCCTCACTGCAGCAGGCAGAGCAGCCAGACAGCTGACCCCCGGCTGGCTGCACCTCCCCGGTGGATGAGGGGGCCGTCACTGAGCTCCAGTGTGCGGGGTCAGGCACTGCAGCGGCCCACCCCGCGCCCAAACAGTTTGGGCCACCTTGCCCCACCCCCCCTCCAATAGGCTTGCTCATGGCTGGGGGGCGAAGCAGGCCAAAATGTTTGGATGCGGGGCAGGCCACTGCAGTGCCTGACCCTGCGCACCGGAGCTCAGCGCCAGCCCCCTCGAGTGGCAGGTGACGGCCCTCAAGAGGCAGGCAACGGTCCTGGAGCACCAGGCAATGGCTGTGGACGCCCTCAATGTTACTGTCCACCACATTGAAACCCACCTTGCCCCCCAGGGCCTCAAAGGACCTGCCGCTTGGAACCCCACTGTCCCTCGCCACCAGCGACCCCAGATCCGGGGTGGTTGTGGGGAAGGGCATGGGGCAGCGGGCCTTGGCCCAGGGGGGTGGCTCCCCCATAATATGTCCCCCAGCTGTCCCCAAACCCCCACCCCACATCCCTTCTCCCAACTTAGTCCCCCCCAGTTCTGCCCCCACTCAAACCTTGCTGCGTCCCAAGCTTTGCATTCCCTGACCCCCCTTCTTTGTATAAATAAAACAAGCTCACCCCTGTTAACAGTTGTAGTTGAGTGTTTTATTGGGTTGGGTTCAGGGAGTGGGTGGGTTGGGTGGTGGCTGGCTGCAGCAGAATGGGGGAGTGGGTAATGTGGTGGGGCAGGCCTGGCCCTCAAATGTCTTCCTGGACAAACAGGTCCCTCAGTGCTTCTTGCACAGCACTTGCTCTGGGCGGCAGTCGTTCCCTCGGGGCCAACACCTCTGGCTGCTGGAACTGGGTACCAATGAGCTCTGCCTCCCACATGGCGGGTACTGCCCCCCTCCCCCCGCCGAGCTTGCAGAGGTTATGCAGTGTCACGCAGGCACTGATGACCTCCAGGATTCTGTCCCCACTGAGGTGCAGAGGCATGAGGAGGTACCTCCAGTGGACCTTCAGTCTGCCAAATGCCCAGGCAACCACCTGGTGGCAGCGGCTGATGCACCTATTAAAAAGCTGCTATCCAGCGGCACGGGGTGCCATGTAGGGGTGCATGAGCCAGGGCGGAGGAGATAGGCTGCATCAACAATTCATGAGGACGGGCACCTCAACTTCCCCAATGATGATATTATGGGGGGGGGGGGGGGAGAAGGTGCCCACATCTATGCCTCGGTACAGGGAGGAGTTGTGCAGCACCCTGGCATCAGGGGCCTTCCCCGGCCATCCAATGTAGCAGTTCTGAAAGATGTCCCGGTGGTCCACAAGGGCCTGCAGGATGCCTGAGTGATATGCCTTCTTGTCCCAGTACTTGGCTGCTTGGTGCACTGGGGCTCTCACAGAGATGTAGGTGGCATTGAGTATCTTCCTGCAGTTTGGAAAGCCCAGGGCGGCAAGGCCAGCGATGCTGTCCTGCAGTGATCCCTGGGTAAGGAGGCGTGGCAGCAAGACCTTGTTGATGGCATGAGTGACCTGCAGCAGCACTTCCCCATGGACCTCCTGACACTGAAGAGATGGGCAACGGACCTGTGGGACTAAGGAGTGGCCATCTTACAGAAAGCGATGGCCACGCTCTTATCTATGGGGATGGCTGCCCTCATCACAGTGTCCCTTTGGGGTGAACTGGGGTGAGCTCAGAGATGAGGTGGGTGAAGGTCTCCCTGCTAACCTGGAGGTTCCTCCTCCATTGCTTGTTGCTCCAGCTTTGCAGGACAACCTACTCCCACCAGTCTGTGCTGTTGTCCAGTGCCCAGATGCGCTGCAGCACAGAAGGGGAACAAGGAGCTATTGCTGCTGTGAGGGCTACTGAGACGATGATGTGGGGCTCAGCTCTGGGCTCATCAGGCTCAGGGAAGACTGTGTCCCACAGCTGGGCAGCACCCTGCAGGCTAGCAGTGGGTCTACCAAGCGCTCAAGTATTGTATGGGAGCTGAGGAGCATCCATAGCCATCTCTCTTGCAAGCTCTTGGGCGTCACAATGGACAGGGAGGGAAGGTCAGTTCCTGCTTTTATGCGATTGGCTGGCAACATGGCTGTGACCATGGCCACCAACATGGCCACCGACACTGCCAAGAAAGGTGGCCATCTTGCCACACCTCCCATGCTGCCCCTCTCCTGAAGCAACATAGTATGTCCACATGCAGGGCATGCTATTTCACTTTGAGGCTTTCCCTTATTTCAAATAAACATTTTCTTATTTCGATTTAAGTTATTTTGAAATAAGGATTTTATTTCGAGATAACTCCTTTTGAAATAACTTCTTTTGAAATAACAGTTTACGTGTGAACACAGCCTGAGATTCTGTGAAGGAGTGCAGCATATAGTCCACCTCTTTCCTTGTAATGTGGTGGGGAGGAAAGTTTGCTTTGCCTGGTGCAGGGGAATGGATTAAAGTAGGCTATGGCTGGTTCCCCAATTGCAGGAGAAGTAGAAGGATGCACTGCAGCACAGATAACTGGGAGAGAAAGGTCTGTCTTACAGAGCATTTTAATTTTAATTTTTATTTTTAGTTTTAGTTTTATTTGTTTGAAAGACTTTGCTGCCCATCTGGAAGGAACTGGGTAAACAGGTATCGTTAGCCCTGGTCATCGAATGAGCTGTAGAGTGGAAATAAGGACAGTTTGTGAAAGCTTATAAAAGGTTAACTTTTTTTTTTTCTTCCAGACTGCATCAGTTTGTGCATGTGGCAGGAGACTGCTGAATGGCAAGAGAGGGTGGGGACATGGGGGTGGCAGCAAAAAGTGTGGAGAACAGGGACGGGCCAGAGCTAGTAAAGGAGGATGAAGTGGGGTGGGAAGGGAGAGCATGACAGGGCAGGGAAATAGGTCAGGCAGGAGAGGTGAGGGCAGATTGTGACCATAGGAAGCCAGAGAATAACAGAATATAGAATGGGCCAGAGTGAGAAATGGAGAGATGCCATCTTTTCAGTGTGGGATGATGCAGTGGAACCAACTTGTACTCAGAAAGTTCTTCTGATAAGATCTGTTCTCTCTCTCTCTCTCACCATCCTGTGAACACTTTCTCTTGCTTAATTTTCTTCGAAAAAATCATGATAATTTAAATACAAAATAAATCAATATCAGTCAGATATGGCATTTTAGAATTTTATACTATGAACTATAAACGAGCAGGTAAATGAATTTCCATTGATTGCCTGCCATACATGACTGAAGAACATATCTCCTGCCTATTATAACACAGAACACACTAAGGGTATGTCCACACGAGTCTTTTATTTCGAAACAACACTGTTTGTTGCAAAATAAAAAACTGAATGTCCACACGATGTTTTCTTACTTCAAAATGACAGGCTCTGTCATTTCGAAATAAGAACCATCATTTCAAAACAGCTTAAACCCCATTCATTTTGAAACAGCTGTTATTTCGAAAT
This sequence comes from Podocnemis expansa, assembly GCA_007922195.1. Taxonomy (NCBI): domain Eukaryota; kingdom Metazoa; phylum Chordata; order Testudines; family Podocnemididae; genus Podocnemis; species Podocnemis expansa. Next base: position 115,776 of record ML683233.1, on the reverse strand, counting down.
GGTTATTTCAAAATAACACAGTTTGGACATGTTGTTTTGAAACAACACCATTGTTTCAAAACAACTGTTTCGAAACAACATGTCCAAATGACCTTATTTTGAAATAACCATTTTGAAATAACAGCTGTTTTGAAAGCAGGCTTTCCCTTAATTTGAATTAACATTTTCTTGATTTGAATCAACTCATTTCGAAATAACTTATTTTGAAATAATGATGTATGTGTGGACATAGCCTAACAAAGGGTATGTCCACACATCTCTTTTATTTCAAAATAACACTGGTTATTTCGAAATAAAAAAGATTAGGTCCACACGACGTTTTCTTATTTTGAAATGATGGGTTCTGTCATTTCAAAATAAGAACCATCATTTCAAAACAGCTGTTATTTTGAAATGGTTATTTTGAAATAACACCATTTGGACATGTTGTTTCGAAACAACACCATTGTCTCAAAACAACTGTTTCGAAACAACATGTCCAAATGGCATTCTTTTGAAATAACCATTTCAAAATAACAGCTGTTTCGAAAGCAGGCTTTCCTTTAATTCGAATTAACATTTTCTTAATTCGAATTAACTCATTTTGAAATAAGGACTTTATTTTCAAATAACTTATTTTGAAATAATGATGTGTGTGGACATAGCCAAAGTGTATTATCAAATCAAATTACAGAGCTACCCAATGGTCATTCACTTCCTATAATGAGGCTTAGAAACCTCAGGGCATTCAGCTACCCTGGGTCCACTTTGTCTCAGGCACCAGTCCCCTTTGGCATGGTTTGCAGAAGGAAACTCTGTGTCTAAGTCATTACCCCATTTGTAAATCAGACTCAGAGCTCAGGTTTTTCCTTCAGACTTGGTTTACCCATCAGTGTTGGGTTGTCATAAATGTAAACAGGTTTTATGGAAAAATACAACAAAGAGGGGAGAAATATAACTAAATAACAAGCATGCCCCCTGACAAAAACCTCTTCAGAAAGTCTTGCTAGGAAACAAAATATTGTGCCAGAAGTTATGGAAATATTGCCTATGTTATGGCACAATGGCTCTGTTAGCTACTTCTGTCTCCTGCTGGCCTGGAATGCACCTCATACTGCTGACACAAAGGGAGTTAGGCTCAGGTGATGTCCCTGTAGGCAGTTGGAGCATCACTGTTAGCTCATTCCCTAGGTCAGCTCAGGCATTGGAGTGTTCCCTCCAGGTGGTCTGACAAAGAAAAGGGGTAGAGGAGGAGGATGCAGGCCCACTCATCTCCACAGCATCCCAGCCCAGGGCCCTATCCAGTGGCAGAGTGGTCTGCCACTGGGTTGGCAGGGCTCTAGCCGAAACACACTAATACTAGCTGTTGCCTGGAACTCCGATCTCCCTGCGCTACTTTCTCCCACCCTAGGCCTGGGCACCTAGTTCTGCAGAAGGTAGCTGTCCTTGGTGTCTCCCTCGTAGGTTGCCTATGGGACCCTGGTAAAACCCTCCATGTCCAGGAACTCCTCTGGCCATCGGTAAAGGGCAACTCCTCCAGGTTACAGGGCCCATACATCACCAGTGGCTCCTCTTCTGCTGATGGGAGCTCCTTTAGGTCACAGGGGCCTTCTGTGTCTACATCCCCCTCCTCTCCTGCCTGGGGGTCACTCACATCACAGGAAAGCTAGTCAGGGCCCCGATGGGCCGAGGCCCACCCTCTCCAGTTGGCAGCCTCAGAGTTGCCCTCCAAATTGCTAGATCCAGGGAGGTTGGGCAGGCCATGGTGCTCAGGAGTTAATGCAAGGGGGAGCACACTGGAATGCAGTTCCAGGGCCTCCTAGTTTCAGGTCAGCAGAGTTCTGGGGCCCCTAAAATTAGAGGAAGGCATGGAACGCTGCATTCCGGGGTCCCACTAAAAATAGCAAGAGCAGCTGGAACACAGCGTTCCAGTGGCTCCACCTTAAACCCTGCTCCTCCTTAAGCCCAGCCAGCAGAGAGCTGCCACAGGCTGGGAGTTTGTGAATCCACACACACACACACACACACACACACACACACACACACACACACAC
>ML683233.1:100341-113733 GCA_007922195.1 Podocnemis expansa | reverse complement strand
CACACACACACACACACACACACACACACACACACACACACACACACGGCAGAGCAGCTTGCATCAGCCAGCCCACAAATAGCTGAGGTAAGGTCTTTGGGGAGGCAGGGCTGCTGGGGATTTTGTGCGCATCTGTTCGTGTGTCTCTCTGTGTGTGTCTCTCTGTGTCTGGGGCTGGCTGTGTGTGTGTCTGTCTGGGCTAGGTATTGGGGCTAGGGTGGGTTCTGGGGATGGGTATTGGGGAGCTCACCTGTGCTGAAGGGGCCCACCTGTGCAGGAGGGTTCCAGGGCCCACCAAATTATACTTTTATGCCTGCTCTGCCACGAAGGACAGGGTTCACCATCTGGTTGGGCTCAAGCCTACTCCAGCTCACTGCCTCCCAGCAAGCACATCCTTCCCCTTAAACAGCTCAGGCCCTACTGAGCTGCCAGCCGGGGTTTTTGTACTTCCCCTTCCTGGCTGGGCCCTGCCCATCTGCTTCTGGGACAGGGGTCCTACAGTTCTCCAGTCTGACCTTGGGGGCTATTCAGGCCCTTCCTCCAGCCCAGGCTCCCAGGAAGCCCACAGTTCCTGGTTACAGGCTCCTTCTGAAATTGCAGGCTGTCCATTTTCCCTCAGCCTGTCACTTCACACTGACAGGAAGTCTTTGGGTATGTCTATACTTAGAGTTGAATTCAAATTTGATTGCCATCAATTTGAATTCTATTAAGTGCATGGACACACTGGCTTTCCTCAATTTGAATTGAGGAACTCCTCAGTTCAAATTAATGAAAGCTGACTTCAAACTGGTCAAACCTCGTTTGACTTTGAAGTCAGGGTCAATTTGAACTGAGTAATTTGAATTGACCTAGTGTGACCACATCAATTTGAATTCACTGTTAGTTTGAATTAACCACAGTTTGATTTTTCCATATACAATAGCGCCCCCTACCAAATTCAAACTAGCAAGTCATGTTCATGAACATGCCAATTCTAATTGGATGTTCTAATCTGGCCATGTCAATTCGAATTGACTGAATTTGCATTAATAATTTTTTAGTGCGAATTGACTAATTTGAATTCAGTCATTTGAACTGAAACTCTAAGTGTAGACATAGCCTGTGAGATTCAGCACATCTAGAGGAACTTACTTTCTTTATTTTCCCTGAAACCACATTCTCCTTTAGCCTTGAGGACAAATTGCATATTACATCACCCTCACAAAAGCAGATTGGTCTGACTCAAACATCCTGCCCCATCGCCAAACAGGCACACCGAGTACACAGTTTTCTCATGAAATACATCTTCGAAGCATCTGAGGAAGTGGGATCTTCTCCCATGAAAGCTCATGCAAAAAATAAATCTGTTAGTCTTAAAGTGCCACACAACTCCTTGTTGTTTCATTAAATACGTACATCTGTGAATGAAAGCATGGACATTACCATCTTTGGCCAAACTGTCTTAAAAAAATCATGCTTAGTGAGTGTTTGTGGTGAGATCCTCATTGGCTTGAATTGAGCCGTACACAGAAATGTTTCACAATAGTTAGTGGATGAGGGAACATGTAAAGGTATTGTGATTTTGCTGTTTAAAAATGGATTCTTAAGTACACTGGGGAGGGGATGAGATACTGAAACACACTGGATAAATTTGATTTCTTTTATTAATTTTTCTATTTACATCTTATTAGAATAAATCATCTTTTCTTATTCTTTTTAATATTTAAAGCAAAAACAAGAAGATAGCAAAAGGTTTATTACAGCAAAATATAACTATAATTCCTAAATCTGTTCCTATTATTAAGTGCTTAATTGATACTGGGTTTCAATCAGTACTGTTAAGCATTATCCCTTATACTTACAAAACCATGGCTTATTCATTTGATTCTGATTCTGATTCAATTTGGGGGCACCAGTCTTATCCCAGGTGGAACATTTGCTCTTGACCATCAAACTTATCGATGAGAAGATTTGTCACGAGGGAGGGAACCTCAGGTGATCAGTCCTCAGTTTGGCAGTAGATTTGCGCCTCCACCGACCTCTGCCTTTTGCAGGCTTTTTCAGTGTTTTTATTTTATTTTATTTTATTTTATTTTATTTTATTTTATTTTATTTTATTGCATTCCACAACCCCACTTTCAGTTTCTAGAAGGTGCCATCACTTTGTTTTACCATAGTTGGCACCCTTTTAGAAGCTACACCACCACCTTATTGTTTCTTAGGCTGGTTACAGTTTTTCTTGCTGACAGAACACTGTCACTTATTATTCAAGCCAATCAGGATTTTGTTGCCAGGTAGACATGGCCTTGTAAGTTTTTCTATAATTAAGATACCTTTATAAAGCTAGTTCTGCAAACTATTTGTGCACAACAGTTTTCTTGCACAGCAATTTCTTTGCAGACAGAAAACAAACCAGTGTCTGTAATGGAACTGTGGTAACCACAAAATAAAAGCAAAGCAAAAAGCAGAAAACAAAATTTCCAACTAAACTATTTTCTGTCAAACCTTATTTTTTAATTTCAGATGGATTCTATTGACATAAACTGTACCCCACCTATTGACAGGAATAAATTCCTTTACAGGCAACATCAAATGAAAACATTCTCAAAAAATCTGGTAACAGTGATGGGAGATTTAAAATGGTCCAGCTGCAAAAAAGCTTCCAGGTGTTTGTACAACAGGGAAAGTCATGGCAGACAAACTAGGCCTGGACAGTCACAGCTCCTTTAAAGCAATTTAACATAATGTTTGATGGCAACAGGAATGACTGTAATGTTCACTCACGTTTTTATAGTCACTTGCATCCTGAAAGAGCCTAAGAGATGTTACAGACTGAGCTGGGCCAAACCCAGGAATGAATTAACCACCCTGGGGAGCTGAGGCTGCCCTGCACTGCAAGCTCTGCCCCCACCCCAAGTCAGGGCTTCACCCCCATCATGGCAGCATGCTGGTGGGCCATCACTGAGCGGGAGGGAACCTGAGGTACTGAGGGCACTCCTGCCGTGATCCTGCTCCAACCAGTCTGTCTCTGGGGATGGGACTATTTGGCATGCAGTGCGGCCTCCATTGCTGCCCCCCTAAGACCACAAAACCTAGAAGGCCATGCAGGAGTGGAGAGAGGCTGTACACCAGCTGGCACCACACCTGGGAAAAGAGAATAGGTGCTGGCTGGTCCCATCCCTGGGGGAAGACTAGCCAACCCAAGGGTGAAGCATGAGCACAGAGTCTGTCCTCTGCTGCCAGGATGCTGCTCTCCTGCACAGCACCAGAAGGGTAAGAGCAATCTCAGTGATCCCTCAATCCTGCTGGTGCTGAGAGAGGGGGTGAGAGGAATTAGGTAGGGGTTTTAGGGGCTAGAGCCTGGTGACCCCCTTTAGGCTGAGACTTGGGGCATCAGCCCCTGTAGCCCCTGTAATAATCCAGCCCTGGCCAAACCATTGCATTCCTGCAGACAGGAGGAAACCTAGACAGGTATCAGTTGAATGGGCACTACGTGACGTTCCACCTGGAACCACAGATGTCTTAGCAGGACCAACTGTCCTACCAGGCTCTTTCCCACAGTAGTCTGCATGCAGAGAGGTAGCAGGTAACTGCAGGAGGAGTAGGCAATTCAATCGTGATTTCTCATTCTTATTGTCATGGGATGGAGGGGTGTGCAGTGTAGAAACTGGGGCACAAAGTAAGAAAGGCCACTCACAGGGATGGAGAGGATTTCTGTTGGAGCTTCAGAGGCTGTTTGGTTTGCTGTCTGTATCCCTCCCTTCCCTATTAGGTTATGCTTTCCCCTCAGTGTTTCTGAAGTTCTTTCCTCCTTCCATGCTTCCTCCATGGAAAGTGAGTATCTGAGCCAGGCTGCTTGGTGTCAAATTAGCCACAAAAGTGCAAGTTAGTGATGCTTTAAGTAGCAGAAGTGGGAGGTTGGTATTTGGGGACACTTTGGAGGGGACACTTCTCTGGGAGAGGTTTGCAGGTCACTGGATGGTACCAGAAAAATGCAGCGGTGAGGACAGATTTGGGGTTTTGGTCATTTGCAATTTAAGCCAAAGATGCAGCAATATATGTTTCGGTCTTTCCCTCATTTTTAATTGTGCTATAAATTGTTATGTGACACAAAATCTAAAGAACATTGGGTTTGTATCTGTTTGGAAGCTGCAAACTGTGTTCTTCAAGAAACAAAATTAGATATTTAGAAGATGTGATTTTCCCCCCTCATTATACTAAAAGAAAATTTAGTTGTGTAACTTTCTACTCTCAGCTGACTTCCTCAGCTTCTTCTTGCCTTCATTGCAAAGGCTTCCTTTAGGCTCTCCAGTGCCTGTTCTTTGGTTATTTTATACCAGTCCTCAGGCAGGTCAGCAGGGAGAGCACCATACTCCTTAGCAAAAGATTCATTGAATTCCTTAAACACAAATTTCCAGTAATCAGAAGCCTCAGTTGTAGGATCTGGCTGGATGAGCCAGTCTGGAAAAACTCTGCGATAATCTTTATAAGGATGATATTCCCATTTTGTTTCTGGACATTTAAACATGCCATTGGAGACCACAGCAGAAGAGCATATATCATAGTTAAGTTTCTTTCCTTCGACATAACGGTATGTCCCTAATCCTTTAGGTCGATGCACTGATGCAAAGTGGTCCTTATGTGCAGGGGCTCCTGCTTCACAGGGCACTTTACAGAATGGACACTGCTTCCCACAGCCAAACACTCTCTTGAAGATTACATCCTGGGGCTTCACTGTAAGATTAGAGAGTTTTGACTTAATTTTCATATTTTTAAAAGTGGATAAAACTTGTTTTTCTAGCTCAGGAATAAAATCAACTATAAAAGCTGAAAACTGGTCTGCCCTTCCTGTGTTTTTGAATAGTACCACTTCTAAGCTGTCCTGTGAAATGACTAGGTCCTGCTGCAACATTTCACAAAGATTGTCTAAAAGGACAAAGACTGTCTTATTCTTCTCACTTTCAGATTGTTTCAAAACCTCTCTGAGTTTCTTCATAATTGAGGATAAAATTGTTTTCTCCAAATCTTCCAAACTTGCCTTCTCTCCATAGTGCATGACCAAATGCTTTTGTATCCATGTTTTAATAAAATCTACATAATTTTTTGTGTATTGCACATAATTGTTAAAGTCACTTTCTTCCAACAGCTTCTCCAAAACAAAGAATTGGAAAAACGTCCGGGTGCTATACTCAGTAGACTGTCTCCTGAGAAAGTCATCCACAATTTCTGTTCCGAGTCTTTTGTTCACATAATCCACAAGGGCAGGTTTCAGGCACTGATCACAGAAATTCTGGGCCCTGTCTTGAGACTCATCCTTCTCTGAATAAAGAGATTTGAATATGGAGTGATACTGAGGTTTCAGTTTCTCCAGATGTTGCAGAGTATCATTTTCCTTGATAAAATCATCATGCATCTTCTGAAATGCATGAGCTGCATCTCCCAAAATATGAAGCTTCAGGTCAGCTTCAAAACAAGTGGTGATGTGAAGATTTTCAGTGATGACTTTCTGAATCTGCTTGTTAATCATCCGCAACAACTCTCTGCAATAAGTTTCATCATAATCTGTTTTGCAATTTACTTTTGCTTCAATGTAACTATTGCAGTCACCTATTAAGGCTGTTGCTAGATCCTCTGCTTTATTCCAGCAGTCCTGTGAAATGTGTTCTTTCCATGCCAACACTGACATTGGGATACCTTTGAACTTTTTGAAGTCAAAATATTCATTCTTCATTTTGAAATTTTGTGTTTTATAAGTGGACAAGCTTGGGGCACCCTGTAACATCTGCCATACTGCACTGCCCTTATTTTCTAGGTCTTTTCTCAGATGCAACAACATCTCTTCACTTATGTTGTGTTTCTGTAAAGGAATGAGTGATAATTCTGACAATGTTTTTGTCCACATGTTGCCAAATTCTCTTTCCTGTTCCTCATTATTTAGTTTATGTTTGCTTTCCCTGCAGTGGTTCAGAAGTCTGTCGACCTTCTCCTCAATTTTTCTCTTGTAATTTGAGAATGCAGCAATTGTTTTATGTTGGCTTTTTCTAATTTCTATCACTTCTTGCAATTTACTGAATGAATACCTCTCCAGTTCATTCCTCAGACCACTTGCACTTCTCATAAAGTCTTCTTTGTACATTTCTATCAGGTGCAGATTTGATGCTCCAGTTTCAAAATACTGCTCTAAATTATCCAAAATTTTCTGCTGTTCTTCACACAATTTGTCCTGAGCCTCCGTATTTAGTTTGGTTAAAACATTGCTGTCTAGTTTCTCTGGTGGCTGATTTTGGATGAAAGTTTCCTTTTCAGATACCCAGAGATGCATCATTTTACGGAAGCCCCATTCCCACTCTCCATATTTCTCAGACAGCTGATTATAGGCTTCAGCAACAAGGCTGTTTCTAAAGCTGAAGATGAAGTTCTCATGTCTTACAGCTTTCCATAGGCTTCTCACCCATTCAATAAATTGGGGAATGTTCTTGGGGGATCTTCTTTGTGAACAGTCTCTCAGAAATTCAAACAAATATTTCTTTAACTCATCAACCTTTTCAGTGTATCCCACATTCACTGGAGCCATGGGAGGGACTCCATGCCACAGACCAGGAATGTACCAATTGTTTTTTTCCAGATCATAATCCATAATATCAGAAAATTTCATGTCCCTGAATTTCTTTTCCATCCGTGCTGCAGCTCCAGTCATTACATCCAGCTGCTCCAGGAGATGTTTCCTGCCTCGCATGTTTTGTTCCTGTGCAGACACATCACTGACATTCTGATGCACTAACTGGCAGTTTGGTTTGCACCCAATTGCTTCCATTCTGAGAAAGGCATGGACCACGATTTGCAGAACATCCTTCATCTCAGTGGCATTCTCCATGGCCATATTAACAATTGTTACATCACTCAGCCCAACCACCAGTGTGGCCAGCTCATTGTCATGTTCATAGCTATCCTCCAGTGTGGCCAGTTCAGGGGCTTTCAGGCCTTCTGTGTCTATCACTAGGATAAAATCACAGCCCAGCTCCTGCTGAAAGTTCTCTGCCACTTTAATAAGCATCATGAAGGCTCCCCGTGTACAACGACCACTGCTCACTGCAAACTGCAAGCCAAACATGGTGTTGAGGAGGGTAGATTTCCCAGTGCTCTGCACTCCCAGCACTGTTAGAACCCGCATTCTGGACCTTCCCCCAAGCTTGGTATGGAGCTCCATCAGAACATCCGTCACCCACTGCAGTGGGATGTTGGAGGCATCTCCATCGATCAGCTCAACAGGAAATCCTTCCAGCATCAGATCAGCTGCTATGCCTGGGAGATGGGTGAATTGCCTTTGGTTTCCTGGCACTTTGCCTTCTTCAAACATTGAGTGCTCAGCCTCATAGAACTGCCCCAACTCACGCATGAAATGCTCCACCCCTAATGAACTATCAGAAATTTGTTTATCTAGTTCTAGAAATGTTTTGAGCTCATTTTGTGGGTTTTTGCATTCCTCTTTAAATTGGTCCTCCAATTTAGAAAGATTCTCCCTAGCTATGTGATCCAGGTGAAACTTCATCCACCTCATGAAGTAATGTTTCTCCATGGGAGATTGTTGTCCTATTCCAGTAATAAATACAGTCAAACCATCAGTAAGCTTACATTTATTCTGCTGAACACGCAATTGCATTAATTTCTGTTTCAGCTGAGATCTGTAGTCCTCAAGAGGGACATCTCCTTGCCTTCTCATTTGACACATTTCTTTCTCCACTTTAGCCAAATTTTTCCATGGCTCCCCTTGGAGACTCAGCTTTTCCCTCTTGTATGCTACCACATCTTTCATTTCTACAGTGATTTTCTTTACATGCTTGAGGGCATTTTGACATACATCACCATCCTCATCAACCTGGATGCCTAATTCATAAGCTTTCGCAGCCATGGCTTCTATATTCACGGTCTTGGGGGCAGAGCTCATTATGGCTGCTATTGCGGATCGCAGGGATTTTACAAATGTTGCCTTATTTGTTTCATTTCCTTTGCACAGCACATGCGAGTTTTTCAGTTTCAGCACTGGAGCTAACTTTTTCAGGAATCCCAGTGTCTCCTTGGCTTTCTCTGCCTGATTATTAAAAATGAAGTAATATTTAGTAGCTGATTCCTTCAGAAGTAATAGTAGATCATATTCTCTCTCTCTGATACTGTCAGCAACTATGAAAACTGCAGAGGAGACTTCTGTTAAAAAGCTGAACTGTAGCCAGTGAGACTCAATTTCTCCACGCAGGTTTGTAATTGCAATGGGTTCTGGGAAAAGATCTGAATTTTGCCTCCCAGCAGGGAAATACCAGCAAATCTCGACCAGCCCATCAGCAATTTTCCGTGGTACGTTACCAGACTCCATGTCCCGATGGATGAAGAAATCGTGGTGCTGCTGAGAGGGGCTGAGAACCTCATTGAGGAGTTGGGACTTGGAGAAGCCGCAGCTCCCCATCCGCACAAAGGAAATGGTTGGCATTTTGGTGAGCACCAGGCTCTCCTGTCTGAACCCTCTGCTCTTTGCAAGGGAGCGTGGCCTCCATCCCCTCACAATGTCCCTCATGGCCCACAGCATTAATGTGCATTTGGTGGTGTTCAGGGCAGGTAGCAGCAGGGGGAGGGCAAACTGGCACATGGACATCTTGGACAGGATCTCCTGCTGTAGGAAACTATCTGAGCAAAGCAGAACAGCACAGAAAACATCAAGGGGGTTCATAGAGATTTCACTGTCAGTGTCACTAACAAAGAATTTTTTTTCATCAATATCTTGTTCCTCCACATCCACACTAGTTCCTTGACTATTGGGTGCCCCAAACATAAGGTTTGTGCTTCTCGCTGTTGCATTAAAAGCCATCATCTTCCTCAGGAAATGCCATGGTAAATCATTTAATTTCTTGGGAGTCCAGTCCTTTAAACTTCCTGAGTTGATTTCCAGGACATCATTCAGCTTGAGCTTTCTGGTCCTATACTTCTGTAATTCTAGCTTGGAGAGGACTTCGCTGAGTGCTTTTCTTCTCTCTGTTGAAAGGTGTTAATATTATAAACATAAATTTCATAGCTGAAAATATAGGGTTGGACTTTCTTATCTGCAATGGCCACTTTGTGTTATCTAGGTGGTGGAAAATGGCCCCTAAAAGCCTGTGAAGATTTCCTCCTGAGCAGCAGAACTCTCCACTGATGGAAAGCAAACCCAGGCATTTCTGTTTCCTTTTACCTGAGATGCTCATCCAAATCCTTGGCATAGGGAGAGATAAGTGGTGTGATGTTGAGGAGCTATATTACCCTGATCTTCCAGTGGCATTACTTCTGCTACATGTGTCACACCTGTGCTATAAAATAAGTAGGACCCTTGCTGCTCTAATTTGCACATTTCTGGGATCCTGTTACTGCATCTCTGGCCTTCTAGATGTAATATAGAGTTATATTCCAGGATTCAACCTCCATTCCTTCAGCATCAGTCTGTGGTCTTGAAACATGCTTTGAAGGAACTCAGGGGGCTTGTGAAAGTGCCACCTTACATCACCAGTGGCTGGTCATGACTATGAGCCATGAGCACTATCCTACTATGGATACTGCTAAGCAAATGTCTCTATCTCTGGCATCCTGAGTGCACACATACATAAGTGGAATATATATCTTCCTCACATTTCAAAGAACCACTGTTATCATAGCTTTCCTTCACTCCATTAGTGTGTTGCTGTTACCAGCCAATGATGGTAACCCTAGTGTAGAGGGAATTTTTTAATCTTGACAGGGCCAGTTCTACCAAATAAGTGATCTAGGAGGTTGCCAAGGGTACCAAATATTATGGGGTGCCACCTGGCAGTGCACAAGCACATAGCCCAGTGTGCGGCAAGGTAAGAAGTTTTTTAGGTTGGTTCTACTCCCTGCTCTAGAAGGTAAGGGTTGGGGGGGGAAAGCTAGGGATAGACTGGGGGCTGAGGAACTTGGGGACCCTCTGCTGGCCTATGGTTTGGCCAGCTCAGGGCTGTCCTGCAGCCCAGCTGACTCTGGGTGACCCAGCCCACCACTCACCCATAGCGACCTGTGGCCTTCTGCCAAGTCCCGCTGCTTTGCCACGTTCACCACCCTGCCTGGCCCTCTGCTCTACCTGCCACCCTGCCTGCCACTGAGGCAGAAGTGCCATAGTTCTCTGCTGGCCCCCAAGAAAGCCCACTGCTCAGCCTGGCCTGGTTCGGCCCACCAAAAGAGCCTGTCTGGCTTGACACGGCCCATGGGCTGGTGGTCAGCCCATGCCCATTGGCCAGCACATGACCCAGCACTTGGTCTGACCCACCATCCAGCCCTCAGCTTGGCCTAGTACACTGCTCAGCCAAGGCCACTGTGACCCTTCACTCAGTGCCAACCAGCCCACAGCATGGCCCATCATGCAGCTTGGTCCACCCCCCCCCCCGCCCACTACCAAGTCTGCGCAGCCCTGTCCACTGCCGGGGGGGATGCACCAAAATTACAGCTGGCTAGGGCACCAAATAAATCTTGGGTCAGCCCTGCATCTTGACCATATCTCCAACCATTCTTCTTTTCTTTCTCAAGGAACAGCTTATAGGAGCATAGAGAGAACTACGGCATCACCTGAGAACAAATACATGTCTGCCATATTACACTGTTTTCACTTCCCTTGAGAGTCAAGAGTCATAACAGCAGTCACAAACAAGGCCATCTCGCAACTTACTGTGATATACAACTGCCTTTGTGCCTTCTACTCTGATAATAGGTACAGTGAGTTACCAATTTAGTTATCCTGTCTAAGCATGTGTAAAACATCCTCACAGTAATATTTAAGGATTCATGAATCAGCTACATCATTAATTTTGGGTTTTAAAACTGAGATTTTCTAAACTAGTAAGTATTGCTGATAAGATTTTTTTGTGTTGTGCTATATTGGCTAAACTATTCAATATTTCCATAAATCTAATAGTATTTTGAACTAGTCAGATGCAGTACTAATTACCCATGCACCTAAAAAGGTTATATGGGGACTACCTTTTGGAAGGTCTTCTTGGTTCTCTTCTGGGTCTTGCTGAGAAGCAACTTCTCGTTCCTGAATTGAAGAATCTAGGAAGAAACCCAAAGAAAAATATATTATGACCTTTTAATTACTAGGGCCTACTATACATTTGCCACCATTTTTGGTGGCAGTTGAAGGGAGATATGAAAGTTATGTAAAATAGCTTGCATATCTCCTAACTCCCACTTACTTCTCTGTGTCCACTTAACTGAGTTGAAAGGAAATGTCATCCCTTTGACACAGCACTGTCCTTCTGGGGCTGGAATTATTAGGTCAAACTCCAGGTCAACTGAATGGATCTTGACTCACCACTAAGTCGAACCCAGAAGATCAAACTGATGGCAGAGAATTACCACCTTCTCTGTGCACTTAGCCAGTGTCTCTATATCAGCGATTCCCAACCAATGTGCCACAGCACCCAGGTGCACAGTCAGGTCTGAGCAGGTGTGCCACAACATTTTTTGAAAAACTACTCAAAGAGCCCTGGATTGGCTCATTGGCTCATGAACGTTCATGAGTTCATTTGGAATCTATATGGTGTCTGCCTCAAATTAATTAAAGGTAGCAAGGTGTCCCATGGCAGAGAAAATGTTGGGAGCTACTGCTCTATCTTTACTGATTAAAACAAAAACACTACTGAATGCTTTGAGTGTGGAGATTGTCAGTATATCAAGGACCAACAGCATGAAATCAACAATTTCAAGAATTCTCTAGCAGAAAGAGGTGATCCGAGCACTTGTATTTATCAGACCTTCCTTGTCGAAATCTGAAAAAGCCTACTAGATAGGAATTTTCTTTTTATTTGTTAGGCTTAAATTTAGCTGCATAAACCATTTTCCTCCTTTTTTTTTTGTTTTGTTTTGTTTTGTTTTGTTTTGTTTTGTTTACAGTAGTTTAGAAATGAGCCCAAAAGAAGCCTTTCCAAACTCCTAATCCTAACTGTGTTGGATTATTTGCTTTTATTGAACTCTGAGGACCTGAGTCCTAAACTTGGATTTAAATACTCTGTGGACTTTGCATTCATTTCCAGCTGCAGTTCATCTAGCTTGTCTCTTTTCACAATGGCCTAATACTGTTTCTCAATTTTCCAGAAGCTGGACCTTAAAAGATAATATAGAGCTTGCAAGGGGAAACTGAATCAAAATTTAAACATATGTTTGAAAAAGCATCTTGAGGGGAAAAGGTGGAAACCAGTAGTTCAAGGGGCCTATCAACAATCAAATCTTAACCACACCCCCTTGTCACCAGAAGTCCTGCCCTTAACCAGTCACCAAACATCCAGTCCTGCCTTCATCCACCTGTCACCAGAAGTCCCAACCCTCAGCCAGACACCTGACATCTGGTCCTACTCCCCCAGGTATGACTTCTGGCTCAAGATGGCAACCTGACTGCAAGTGGGTGTAGTTTTGCCCTGAGAGCGGGGTTGGCCCCTAAGGGGCACTTGATGGGGCACTCTGATCCAGAAGAGGAGTATGTGACACTCAGCCAATAGAAAATGAGTTTAGATTACACGAATGGGGCAAGGTGAAACAATCAGAATGGGTTGAACATCCTGCCTATGCAAAGATTAAGAGAGAGCTTGGCCTGGAACACATTGAGTCGATGCCACTTCATAAGCATAGAAAAGTTGTGCAGTCTATTATGCATATTGCTATTTATGTTTCCATTGATTAGTGTCTTACTAAAAAGGTGTTTGAAGACTTTGAAGGCTGTGGCATAAACGCTCCAGGCCAGCAAAGTCATGATTGCACTACTTGGTCTTCAGAGAATCTAAATTGCAAACTTCAGGAACTGTGGGCTGCACTGTGCTTTGAAAATTTGTTAAACACTGTTATTGCCTTGAGCTATGTTATGAAATGTCTGTATGTCACTCAGGAACTTTTGTGCCTGGGAGTGACCTTGGTATATGCTGTGCAATTCAATCCCGATCCTGCCAATGTTCTATATCAGGTGACCAAGCCTAACCCCAAGGATGCCTTTTTGTAGTATTATCTGAACTGTCTGATCCATACCAAAAATTACTGAAGCCTGCTTAGGAAGACAATTATGTGTAAGAAATCCAAAAGGATTAAGTTAGAGAATGGTGAGGGGTCATACACAAGATATAAACCATCTTGTTAGCTGTAAATAATTTTGTCTCTTGAAAAAGAGGTTTGTGACTCTCTCTGTAGGTCTTTTAACTAAAAATAATGTTTGGGGGTTTTTTTGTTTTTTTTTTTTTTTTTTTTTTTTTAAGAACCACCTGATGTGTTTTTACAGGGGAAAAAAACTGTAGTGGAGTCCTGGGAGGGTGGGGGGAGGGTCCTATTTAGAATGCAGCAGTGATGTTTGAGACACGTTGAGACATGTGCCTCTACTCATCCTCTACCTACTGAACTGCA
>ML683233.1:40461-95341 GCA_007922195.1 Podocnemis expansa | reverse complement strand
TGGCCACCCCCTGGCCCTATCCCAGGCCAGGGGGCGGGGCCTGCCGGGCAGCCAGAGAGGCCCCGGATCCCTGGCCGGAGACGCAGCCGCCGTGGCCATGGACCTCCAGGGATCAGGCCCCGGATCCCCGGCCCGATTGGGCCGGAGACCCGGGGCACCAGCGTTGGGACCCGGGGCATGTGCCCTGTGTGCCCAGCGCTAGCGACGCCACTGGTGTGGTCAGGAGGGATTTGGCTGCCTTGACCATGGAGTCCTGTTTCAGGACAGAGGATTGGTAGGCAGAGATGGCCTTCACCTGTCCAGGAAGGGGAAGAGCATATCTGGGCACAGACTGGCTGACCTAGTGAGGAGGGCTTTAAACTAGGTTCAACGGGGGAAAGAGACCAAAGCCCACAGGTAAGTGACAATGTGGGTGATCTGGGGGAAGGGATGGAACTTGTGTGGTGCTGGGACTGTAGCACCAGCAATAAAAGAGAAGGAAGTTGGAACATGGGGGGGGATCAAATAAATGTCTTAAGTGCTCTAGTGAAGCCCCAATATGTGAGGAGAGTGGGGGAGGAGAACTCCAAGAAAAAATTCAAGGAGGTTTATCTAATAGAATTGGAAATCAACATGAAAAAGTAGGGCAATCAGCTGGGTATCTTAGATGCCTATACACTAATGCGAGGAGCCTGGGAAATAAGCAAGAAGAATTGGTAATACGAGCACAGACAAGGAACTATGATATCATAGGAATAATGGAGACGTGGCAGGATAGTCTGCACAACTGGAGCTCTGCCATGGATGGGTATAAACTGTTCAGGAAAGACAGGCAGGGAAGAAGAGGGGGAGGAGTAGCACTATATGTAGAAGAGCTCTATGACTGCTCAGAGCTCCACTATGGAAGTGGAAGCATGCCAGTAGAAAGTGTGTGGGTTACATTGAGAGGGGAAAGCAACAAGGGGCATGTTGTGGTGGGGGTCTGCTATAGACCACCAGAGCAGAAGCAGGAGGTGGATGAGGTGTTCTATGGACAAGTAGAGGAATCTTCTAGATCACAGGCCCTGGTGCTGATGGGGGACTTCAGTTACCCTGACATCTGCTGGGAGGCCAATACAGCAGTGCATGGGCAATCCAGGAGATTTTTGGAGAGTGTTGGGGACAACTTTCTAGTACAAATGCTAAAGGAACCAACTAGGGGCCTTGCACCGCTTGACCTGCTGCTCACAAACAGGGAAGAGTTGATCAGGGAGGTAGAGGTAAATGGCAAGCTAGGCAGTAGTGACCATGACATGGTTGAATTCAGGATGCTCATTAAAGGAAGGAAGGAAAGAAGCAAAACAAAAACCCTGGACTTCCAAAAAGCAGATTTTGGGTCCCTCAGGGAACTGATGGGCAGGATCCCTTGGGAAGCTAATCTGAAGGGGAAAGGAGTCGAAGCGAGTTGGTTATATTTTAAAGAAACCCTGCTAAGGGCACAGGAAGTTGTCATTCTAATTAGGAGAAAGAACAAACAAGTGAGGCAGCCAGAATGGCTTAGCAGAGAACTCTGCTCTGAGCTTAAACATAAAAAGGAAGCTTACAGGAAGTGGAAGCTTGGTCAGATGACCAAGGAGGCATATAAAGATATTGCTAGGGACTGCAGGGATAAAATCAGAAAGGCCAAAGGACAAATGGAGTTGCAGCTAGCGAGAGATGTAAAGGATAACAAGAAGGGGTTCTACAAGTATATTAATAACAAGAAGAGGATCAAGGATGGTGTAGGCCTCTTGCTGAATAGGGCAGGCATCCTTGTGACAGAGGATGAGGAAAAAGCTGAAGTGCTCAATGCATTTTTTGCTTCAGTTTTCACAGGCAGGGTCAGCTCCCAGCCCACTACCATGGGTATGGCAGATGGGAGAGAAGGAGACGGGCCCTTGGTGACGGAAGGTCAGGTTAGGGACCGCTTAAAGAAGCTGGATGTGCACAAGTCCATGGGGCTGGACGAACTGCATCCAAGAGTGCTAAGGGAATTGGCTGATGAGATAGCAGCACCTCTGGCCGTTATCTTTCAAAACTCATGGAGAATGGGGGAGGTGCCAGAGGATTGGAAAAAAGCAAATATAGTACCTATTTTCAAAAAGGGAAAAAGGAGGATCCAGGGAATTACAGACCAGTCAGCCTCACCTCAGTCTCTGGAAAAATTATGGAGCAGATTCTCAAAGAATCCATCCTCAAACACTTAGAGGAAAATAAAGTGATCAGGATCAGTCAGCATGGATTTACCAAAGGTAAACCATGAATGACCAATCTCATCTCCTTCTATGATCAGATGACTGGTTTTCTGGATGCAGGAAGAACCGTTGATGTGATATACCTTGATTTTAGCAAGGCTTTTGATACAGTTTCCCACAGCATTCTCATTGGCAAATTAAGGAAGTATGGGTTGGATAGGTGGACTATAAGGTGGATAGAAAACTGGCTAGATCAATGGTTTCAGGGTGTAGGAATCAATGGTTCCATGTCTAGCTGGCAACCAGTCACGAGTGGTGTGCCCCAGGGGTCGGTCCTGGGGCCGGTTCTGTTCAACATTTTCATCAATGTTCTCGATAATGGAATAGACTGCACTCTCAGTAAGTTTGCAGATGACACCAAGCTGGGGGGAACAGTAGACAAGTTGGAGGGCAAGGACAGGATTCAGGGAGACCTAGATAAATTGGAACAGTGGGCCAATAGGAATCTTATGAGGTTCAATAAGGACAAGTGTAAAATCCTGCATGTGGGATGAAAAACCCCATGCACTGCTACAGGCTGGGGAACGATCAGCTAAGTAGCAGCAGTGCTGAAAAGGACCTGGGCGTCATGGTGAATGGGAAGCTAGATATGAGTCAGCAGTGTGCTCTTGTGGCCAAAAAGGCCAATGGCATACTGGGCTGCATCAAAAGAAGTGTTTCCAGCAGCTCAAGGGATGTGATCATTCCCCTCTATTCTGCACTGGTGAGGCCACATCAGGAATACTGTGTTCAGTTTTGGGCTCCCAACTACAAAAAGGACAGGGACATGCTAGACAGAGTTCAGCGGAGGGCAACCAAAATGATAAAAGGGCTGGAGCACAAGCCCTGTGAGGAAAGACTGAAAGCATTAGGCTTATTTAGTCTACAGAAGAGAAGATTGAGGGGGGATTTGATAGCAACATTCAACTACTTGAAGGGATGCTCTAAGGAAGATGCTGCTCGACTGTTCTCGGTAATAACAGGACAGAACGAGGAGCAATGGTCTCAAGTTGCGGTTAAGGAGGTCGAGGCTGGATATTAGAAAAAAACTTTTTACTAGAAGAGTGGTGAAGTCTTGTAATGAGCTGCCGAGGGAGGTGGTGAAATCTCCATCTTTGGCAGGAGGTTGGACTAGATGACCTATGAGGTCCCTTCCAACCCTATGATTCTATGATTCTATGATTCTATGATTTCGAAATAAGGCTGTTTGGACATGTTTTGAAACAATGGTGTTGTTTTGAAACAACATGTCCAAACAACCATTTTGAAATAACAGCTGTTTTGAACTAAATGAACTAAATGGGGTTTAAGCTGTTTCGAAATGACAGTTCTTATTTTGAAATGACAGAGCCTTCATTTCAAAATAAGAAAACATCGTGTGGACATTCAGTTTTTTATTTCGAAACAACCAGTGTTGTTTCGGAATAAAAGACTCATGTGGACATACTCATTGTACTCACAACTCCAGGAAAATCACAAAAGAAACAGAAAACCTGTCCCAAGACTTTAGCAACATAACCTGTGCAAAACAGCAAAGGAGCCCTGATGAAGCAGTAGGAAGCCCCCAAGTGCAGATACATCAAGCCCAAGGACAAAACAAAAGACTCTGATACAAAGCACCATACCTCCAGTTCCTCGGTGGTCAGCACCACACCAAGCCCTGAGAGAGCTGATGGTGAACACACACGCGTTCACAAACCTGGAGCACATGCTCTAGGGGCTGTGAATCAACAACCATGGAGTGAAAGCTCCATCAGTGATAATTATTACATTCTACATTCACACCTCAAGAGGCTTGATGCAGTTCTCCAGTTGTGGGGAAAACATGACGCTTCATTTGGAAAACTGATAGGTGAATATAACACTTCATTTGGAAAACTGATAGGTGAATATAACACTTCTTTCAATGAGCTGATGGGTGCTGTACACTCCACGGTTCTGGAAGAAAGAATGACTGAAAACTATGTAAAAAAAGGCAAATGCTCTTGATAAATACATTCAAAAATATTTCAGCTTTCCCAATTGTGTTTTTGAATCTGCACAGCTAGTCATGGGGAGATTTACCCAACCTGATCAAAAAGGGGGAGGTCTTTTAAGAGATAAATGAGTGGCTGTGAAAAAGTTATGGGCCAGAGTCATTGTAATGATTTTAGAAAAGGCTAAGGAGGTGATAAGGAGAAAAAAACAAAAGGAGAGGCCCACTAGTGATGTGTCTGCGAATGGGGAGGTAGAAACTGACCCGTGGGATCGTGGTTTAGAAAATTCCCCCGAAAGATCTTTAGGTGGGTCCCCATCTGCACCCTCAGAATCTGGGGTAGATTCAGATCCCCACCCTGATATGTATATAGAGTGGGTGAGGAACTGGCAGCAGGAATTATCTAGATATAGGGGCACAGTGTACAGTGAGGAATTTCGCTTTGTCAATCTTGAGGGAATCAGTTCAGCCAGGCAGGTTGTTGAAGCTGTGCACAGGACTTGTAGTGATATGCTTGTAGAAGGTTGTGAATTTAGAGACACTCCCTAGCATGGGCCATTGTTGTGTAAATTGGGAGATGTGCCCCAGACAAGATTTAACATGGCTGCTCCCAGGTACACACCTGGATACCTGTCTGTATGATTAAAGTTCTATTCCTTACTCATTCAGTGGGATCATCTTTAATGAACCCTCAAGATCATTACAGGAGTATACAATCGATTCTTGATGAGGTTAACAGCAGGTTAGACCCGCACAATTACATTCAGTTATGCTTGAAAGGTCAGAATTTAACCAAACCTCTGTTTTCGGTCAGGAGGAATAAAGATGAGCTCTCTGAAAATTTCTTAAATCACACTTCAAAACTGTTACAGAGTAATAGAGAGGTGCACGTTGATGGGACGTTATGCCTCGTTGTGACAGTTGTAAAAATCATGGGTAGAGGTTGCTGCAGGGTTTTGCATTCCATCCTCAACAGTGAAATTCTCCACAAAAAGAGGCAGTGGTTGGTAGGCCTGACTTACGCTGGTTCAAATCTGGGTTTTGCTGGTGGGTTCTTGGCTATCATGTCAGACCATAGGTTTACAGATGCAGAATTATTAGATGGGGTGAGAAAGCTGCATGAAGAACTGGGGTAGTCAGATCAAAAAAAGGTGATGCTCAGTGACGTAGCAGTCTTTGAACAGTGTTTTGTGTCAATATTCAGGTGGTGCTTTATACAGCTTTGCCAGAGCTCCTGAAATAAACTTCAGAAAGGGCATTCTGGTTTTAAACTGCTGCCTCTTGAGTATCCTGTCCTGCCACTGCCACCCACTATGAAAACACCGTGTGTGTCTGGGGCTCCTTGTTCCGTAGGTCCCAATATTTTCAGTATCAGCTTTCCTCAGATAACAAATAAAAACTCTTTTCCCTTAGCAACTCTATTACCCCCATCTGAAAATAGCTTTTGTTGTTGTTGTTGTTGTTGTTGTTCTCACAGCACCAGCAAAATTCTGCTTTGCTTTACACCTTTTTCTATGGTTTGTTGAATTTGAAGACACTGGCCAATGTGCTAGTGCTTCCCTATAGCTGTCAGTGGGTAAATAAAGCACAAGTACAAACAATTCTAAAAATGCCAAAAACAACAAAAAAAAGTGGAGTCAAACTTAGACTGGGGTGAGGTTGGGCCAGACCAAGTGGCAAGGGAGGAAGGGGAAATAACTGCAGAATAAAGGTTATCAGGAGGCAGGTAAGATGTGAACACATTGCAGAGAGCCTGGCAGGCTAGGAATTGAAAAGAGGAGGAACTGAAGGGGTGTGGGAGAGGGGGATCAGTGGGCAAGTAAATAAGTGAACAGTCCCATTGCATTCACATGCATAACGGATGGATTTAGTAAACATATCTGTCAATAGTCCACAACAGAGAAAAGAATCCAACACCATCTCCAATCTGAGTTGGCTCTGCAGGACAAACAGGAGTACAAATAGTAAACACTTTTTTTTTTTTTTTTAAATTTTGTCACTAAAAATACTGAATTCACTGAAAGAGCAGACCTCTTCAGTGAAAGAGTGCCACTCTCCAAATTGGAAGTAAAATTTAATTATTCTGCTCTTCAGTTTTGGCTTCCTATAAACTGCAGCAAGCCATAAAGTTAACCTTTCTCTTATTGAAAAGTTCCAGTGGGGTAAGTGTGTGTCAGTCTAGTTCAGCAAAACAAACAAAGAGCTCTGTGGCACTTTTGCAGACTAACAAATTTATTTATCTCATAAGCTTTTGTGAATAAACTCCCTTTTCAAGCCTTTGACAAAGAGGAAGTTCTTTAGTTTTTAAAAATGCCACTAGAAATTTGCAGTGTCAGCTGTATTTATGACTTGTACCATATAAAGAATTGATTCCTGTAAAGACAAACATAACATTTTGGGAAGGGACATCACCAGCCGTGACTTGAAGAAAAGAGTGGTTACTTCCCAGTAACTGTGGTTCTTTGAAATGTCTGCACTCATTCTCCATGCCTGCTTGTTTTGACTTAGCATAAAGAAGAGTGAAGAAGGTTGCTTTAAGGATGATCATATTTGAGAATTGTTTATTTTTGACTGCCTAAGTTCAATCCACTTATATTAAATTGTTTCAGATGTGTAAACTCTTTCGGCACAACATGATACCTTCAGACATGTGGGCCTAAGTGTTATGGGATGCATATCTGTGCACCCTGGGCTTTCATCTGTATGATTTTTCTGTTCACTTATGCACTGTGAATGTATGTTTTTATGTCAATTATGCCATACAAAGTTTCTTTATGGTTGCCCATAACCTATTATCACAGTAATCCTGTAGGATTTGTTTCCTGCAGTAACAGGAAATCACCTCTGCCAGAAGGGCAGGGAGGATTGAGACACCTCAATCAGCATATCTTTGTTGCCTCCTTGCTCACAGCTTTGGCTGTTTCTTGCAGGAAGAGAGTTCTGCCTGGCTTCCATCCCCCACCCCCCCGAGCCATGCTGCATGTCTGTGCACGTGCATGTGGCTTCAGGAAACGTATCATAATAATAATGTAGAATAGGTTATGAGCATCCACAAAAACTTTGTATAGTATAACTGGCATAAAAACATACAATCCCAGTGTATAAGTGAACAGAAAAATGATATGGATCATAATTCCAGCTGCACAGATATACATCCAGTGACACTAAATTTGGGCCATGGGGGTGGGGCTGAGGAAGTAGGTGAGGCTGGGGCCAGGAGGCAGAGCTTCAACTTTATTGGGGGCTGGGCCCCAGCTAATCTTCATATGTAGCAATGCCCCTGCTGATAATACAATCATTTCTGGAACTGCTGGTCTATTCTTTTCCTCTGACAACACGGTAGCTTTGGGATTCTTAGATCCATTATTGGGATCTAAAGATTCAAAGAAACAACATCAGATAAAATCCTATTCAGATTCTTCAGGAGTCTTGATATTCCAGTAGTCTTGACACTAGACAACAGTGTTCTTTCTCTTCAAAGTTATGTCAGGATAACAGACATCAGCAGTAACACAACACAGCTGTTAGTCATGGCAGATGAGATCAGATCTATAATATATTGTATAAATGCATGGGTCTGATATAGATATATTCTGAAATTATCTGTTTTGAGTTTCCTTTAAAGTAACAAAGTGAACTCCCTTACAGAGCCAGGAAGGGTGCCCTTAACAGAAAATTAACTAGCCTGCCACATTTTCCATTAGACTAAATTAATATGATTTATATATATTTTAAAAAAATATATTGAGCCTTAGTCATAAATATAAAACAAACTATAGAAAACTTTTTTTTTCCCTGCTATGCAATTACTTCAGGAAGAATCATTTGTTAGAAATGATCTGATCTTAAAACAATCCATGAGAGAATATTTTACTCACCATCTTCTAAATATTTAGAAATTGGTTCTAAGCCTGGAAATGTATGTTGAAGTTTTTCCATGCAATCTAAAAATTGCTCATGGGCCAGTTCTGCCTTTCCACGTACAGTATCAATCAGTGTCATTATTAGCTTCTGTGGATCCTTTATTTGACTTAGTCTGAAGTACTGCTCCTGTGTCAGGAGTAGGGCATCATTTACAGCATTCATGGCAGCCTTGGGATCTGTTTGAAGAATATCTGCTAGTTTTCTTTTGACTTTTTGTATAATCTCTGATGCCTTCCTGCTAGCAGCCATTGCTTCCAAGTCATAAGAGCTAGAATCAAACAGTAAGAACCACAAAGGATCATTACAAAAGGAGCATTATAAGACAGGTCACATTCAGAAGTTGATCTTTACAGCCATAAAGGGCAGAAAAGTATTTCTTTTTCAATGAAAGCTTCCATTCCAAAGAGCTTATGGATGGCACAGAGCTGCAGTTTTGCTGGTGAAAGTCCAGTTTAATCTATACTGATGACTACATGTAAGGGTATTTAGAAAATGACAACCCACCAAGTATGTGACTGCCTCTGGATGTCAGACCCTTGGGATGAATTTTATCTTAGGGCTTTATTCTAGACCTGGTCTGTAAAATCTTAAAATCTAGTTCAATATAACTATGTTGGTCAGGTATGTAAGAAATCACAAATTCACACACCTGAGCAATTTAGCTGTTCTCACTAAACCATGGTGTTGAAGCTGGTAGGTGGATGGAAGAATGCTTCTATCGACCTTTGCTCAGGGAACTGAAAATCCAACAGCAACAGAAAAGTGCCTTCTATCTCTGTATGCTATCACTTTGTGAGGTCAATTTAAAAAAGGTTGGCCTAGCATTTTTTAGATGTAGAGTTAGCCTAAGATCTTTAAATCAAATCATAGGGCTGGAAGGGACCTCATGAGATCATCAAGTCCAACCCCTGGGAATTGAACCCAGGACTTTCTGCATATTAAGCAGAGGTGCTAGCTACTACACTATCTCTTCTCTTGCGCTACAGTGTTGTACCAATTTGTATATAAAGGGACTAATTCTGACTTCCTTTCTCAGTCTGTACTCAGGAAAACTCTCAATTTCTAAATCAAGACTGTATATTTCCCTAAAAGATATTCTCTAATTATCGCAGGGAAGTTCTATGCACTGTGCCATGCTGGTCTGATTAGAAGATTATACTTGTCCCTTCTGGTCTTATGATCTCTGAATATCTGAATTGAGCCTGTCACATAAAGGATTTCAGGTTTTACCCTGCTAATTTTGCTCAGAATTAGTCACATGGAATGAAGAATGAAACCTACCTTGCCTTAGAGTGGTGGTCTGCTGCCAGGAGGTGTCTTGTCTGGTTTTGTTATGCAAAGAGAGAAGACCTGAGTAAATAAAACTGAAAGTAAATTATTTCAACAGCAAGTGAGGCAAGAACTTCCTGAGTCTTGTCATTTTTCCTTAGGAGACTTTCAGATAAAAACAGATAACAAAGATTCAAAATGACCCTCCTCCTAAAAGAGACTGAGAACGTTATTGACAGTAAAGGTGCCCCAACCAGAAGCAGCACTCCCAAAGTGACTTACCGTGTACACCACAAAAACCCCAGCCTACTCAGCAAAATATATAGTATGGGACAATCTAGCACATAATGAATTCTTTGCATATGTAACCCTTCAATCAAGTCCAGGTGACAGCAGCAAAGGTATGGGTTCTGTATCTAGGGTTTCTTGTAAAAGATAAATACCAAACCATCTCAAGCCCCCACCTACTCTCCTGGGCAAAATCCATTGTCTCCTGGGCTCTTTACTAGGAAATTCTTCCCCTGTCGCAAGTTGATATGCTCCACCCCATGCGCACCCTTGTAATGGGATCTCTGTACCTTTCTGTTCACCCTTACAGTGTAGCTGTGTATAGTCTAATGCAAAGTATGTTATGTGGCATGTGTCCTGCAATATCATACATGTGTACAGATATGAAGCTCTACCTTGTCATGTTTCCAATAGAGGCAGACAAACAGAGCTCTATTCCCATATCCAAAAGAGGCATGCACACAAGACAATGTAGCTTAAGCACACGGGCTCAAGAGGAAAAGATCACACCCATTACCCAACGTGAAGGATAACCTGACCACAATGGGGTGGGCAGTCAAGGGAGTTTAGAAAGAAAGAGGGACCTTGACCTGTTTGAGGTTCTTTCTTAGATTCCATCTTCCAAGCAACTTCAAGGACTGACACCTGCTCGTGGGGCAGAGCCTCGCTAAAGGTCATCACAGGCAAACCTGTGTGGTAAGCTGAACATAGATTGTAACAGTGATCTTAGTTTAGACTGTGACTTTCTTTTATTTGATTGTAGTTATCTCCCTGACTGATTTATTTTATTTTAGTTTGACTTATATTCACTTAATATCTTTTTGTAGTCAGTGCACTCACATTTATTTTATCTAAAACAGTGGAATGTGAAATGAGGATGTGTGTAAGGCCTGACTGAGAGCACGGCTGGTTCATATCAATATCTTTGTTAAATTGACAGACAAATGCAAATGAGCTTGCAAGGTCCAGCAGAGGAGCACTGAACTTTGCAAAACGTTAGTTAACAAGGGTGCATTTGGGACTGGGGTGTGCTGACTGGGGGACCATCCCATGTGCAGCTAGTGACAGCACTCTTCAGTGGGCAGAGGGACCAACTACACACAGGAGGCAGGGCGTGAGCTGACCCAGGCGTGATGGTTCACACAGCAAAGTGGGGTAAGTTAGGGTCCAGGATGGCACACTCACACGCCGGTCCAGATTGTAGGAGGGGAACATCATACAAGCAGAGTCTGAGTGTAGAACATAAACCTTTTAATAAAGAAAGAAAAGGAACAATGGTGCAATGCAGAATTCCTAAACACAATAAGCAAAATGCACTCCACTCTAAGGGTATGTCATCACTGATGGCAGCAAAACTGCCACAGTCAGCTCAGCAACCCAGGAGCAGTTCACGGTGAGTATGAACTTGCCATACCGTTCCCAGAAGTTGGCCCTGGATGTCCTGAGAGGGAAAACAATTCGTGGTCAGCTTTTCCCTAATGTGTAAGGGCTGCTAAGAAAGCTGCTGCCAGTTACACAAGGAATTTTACATTCCTTGTGTAACTGGTGGTTGACTGCCACTGAAAAAGCCCCAAATGTAGGCTAGGGCTCAAGTACATAGGATGTGTCCTTCACTTCTCCCTAATTCCTGTATTGATCACCATAGTTTCAGGCTATGTCTCTAATAGCAATAGTTAGTTCAAACTTGTTGCTTCAAATTAACAAGTTTGAGGACAATTTGAACTAACCTTGGATTAGTTCGAACTAATCTTGAATGTATTAGTTCGAGCTAACAACACGGACTAGTTTGAACTAACATTACTATGAACTAGTCCATTTTGTTAGTTTGAACTTCAGACTAAGGGTTACTTCAAGTCTACATTGTGCTTAGTTCAGATTAAGGCTCAAGCTAAGCACTTAGTTCAAACTAATCACTGGTACTTGCTAGTTTGACCTAAGCTTGCATGAGTCTGAGCTAAGAATTTCTTAGTTCAAACTAATGAAAGACTAATGTAGACAGGGACAAATTTAGTAGGAATTAAGCCTCCTTAATTCAAACTAAATCAGCAGTGTCGACATAGTCGTCAAGCTCACCACTTGGAGGAGTGGGGGCTCAGCCAGTCTCCTCCAACTATCTCCTACCACCTCTGGACTTCACTGAGTCGCACCTGCAGGCTCCCCCCATCCACAGCCACTTACTGACCATGTCTTTGGCAATCCACTGCCTTCCACCATCCAAAAGTATTGACTGCTCATCAGAGGCGTTGCTGGCGCTGGGCACCCAGGGCATGTGCCCCAAATCCCAGCACCGGTGTCCTGGATCTCTGGCCCAATCAAGCCGGCGGCTGCGGCGGCCCCAGCCCCGTCTGGGAATGTGGGGCCCGGCTTCCCGCAGCTGCTTCTGGCCCCATCCCCAGCTGGGGATGCGGGGCCTAGCTGCTCGCGGCGGCAGTCTGCAGTCTGGGGCCGGGGGCTGTGGGTCAGGGGCGGGGCCTGGGCCGGGGCGCTGGGTCACTCCCTGGGCCAGCGACGCCCCTGCTGATCATGGCTCCCATTGGCCAGTAGTGCTGCCATCCCAGGCACCAACTGCTTATCATCCCCTGTGCTATCTGTTGTTCAGGTGTTTTCTTTTCCCACAGTTTCTCTCATAATTTCATCTCTTAGGTTTTCCCTGGACCTGAAGTCCTCTTTCTGCTGGCACAAGAGCAATATCCCTGCTTTAAAAAATCTGAAAGACTCCAAAAAATCAGTAAAACAAGCAAGGAGTCATATGGCACTTAAAGACTTCCACAAAAGCTTATGTGATAAATAAATGTGTTAGTCTTAAAGTACCCCAGGATTCCGTGCTTGTTGTGCTGACCTAGACTGACATAGCTATCCCTTTGGGACTTGACAAAAAGAATCATTAATTTTATCTTCTAAAAATGCAAGGACAGAGTCAAGCAATGTCTGAGGCTAGCGTTAGTCATATTTCTACAAACTCAGCAGCAAACCTCCTTCAGCCTTTTCCTGCTGCTCCTACAACACTGCAACATCTTTCTGCCACCTTTGAGTTCTGCTTAGGTGACAGAATTTTTCATCAGAACAGGCTAAACACAGTGCTGTGGTCATTTGTTCATACAATCAAAGGACAACACTTCATTGCCCCTGCAGTTAACATAAAATAGATCTGAAAAACAAACAAACAAAAGCCTTACTAACAATTTCCTATCATGCCCCACACCTAGGTGGGTTTATCCATATACTGTGGAGTTATTTGGTAGATACTTAATTGTACTTATCAAATATAAAGACCATACCTTCAGCTGAGTGAACAGGGGAAGTGCCCTCAGATATTCAAACCTTGGTTATATTTACACAACTTTTATCATAAATCTCTCAGGATTTGGTAATTTTTGTTAAAGCTCGAGCTCCAGGACATATGCAATTACAGGAGAATCTCAAATGCCTTTGTTTTAGAAGTAAATTTCTAGCCCTGAGATTTGCAGAGAAAGCTTTTGTAAGAAACAAAAGCTTAAAGGCTAAAAAAGCAGAAGGAAAATATTTATTTGTTTATATGAAGGATTGTTAAGCCAGTCTCTTCATTTATTGGGTCCTGACTCATGATTTATAACCGTCAGTTTTGGCAAGTCAATGGTCAGACCCTCAGTGTTATCACTCCCCTTGCCCATTCTCAGCATATGGATTTCAGAATGTGCAAGGGTAGAGAAGGTGAGGGCAGGAACAGAGGATAATCTCCTACAGCTCTCCTCAGTACTGGAGTGGCCCTTGGGAGCTCCTATTAACAAGCGCAGTTAGACCAGTGCTGGGGTTGTTTTAATAGATCATAAAGGGGTTGAATCAGCCTGTGATAGCTCCTACCTGAGCTTCCCACCCAAGCGGGCCACATTAATGCTTGGTGCTTCTGGGAATTTGATCCAAAGAGCTATACTCAGTACTTTCTTTCCAGTTTCCACCAATAATGATTCAGCTGGCCAAATTCTGTCATGCTGTGTGCACAGGTAGCTTTTGTCACATTGCTGTAGCTGCTTTAGCTGGAGCATTCAGCAAGTCAG
Source organism: Podocnemis expansa (assembly GCA_007922195.1). Lineage (NCBI taxonomy): Eukaryota > Metazoa > Chordata > Testudines > Podocnemididae > Podocnemis > Podocnemis expansa. The sequence continues at coordinate 81,620 of ML683233.1, read as the reverse complement.
GAGAACAGGCCTGTGAACATTTAAGTCTCTGCTGTAGGTTCCCCAAACCTGGACAGTTGCCTTGAATATCTGCTGCCCAGTTCACCGGACCTGTAGGCAGCCTGCTGGCCTACAACCAACTCTATCTCTAGATAGGCAGTGCTCTAGGATGATGCAAGGCTCTTGATAATTGTAAATATGATCCATTTAATCTGGCATGTGTAACCTAGGGGACCGAACCCTAGAGTGGGATTCAGAGGATGCAGGCATTATTCCAGGTTCTGTTGCTGAGTGATCCTAGGCAGGGGATGTCTTCTCTGTGTCTCGCTTTCTCCATCTATAAAAGAGAGACAATAATAACGGCCTCCTTTGTAAAGTGTTTCAAGCTCTATGAATGCAAACTGCTATATAAAAGCTAGCAATTATTCAGGGTTTCTGGTTTCCAGTGTTAACCAATAAACACTGTTTACACATCTTTGATAAAAAACACAAAATAACAAAACATGAAATCGGTGTTTATCCATTGAATACCAGAAATGGTTACTCAGTTCATGAGGAGTTTCTCTCTTTCCCAGTACAATTTGTTTAGACAGGCATTTTCCCTGCATTCCGGCTTGTATTTAAGGGCTTGTTTGCAGGGCAGCATTACAGGGGTGTGAGTTCTTAAGCACATCAATATTTTGGGATAGGCCTGACAGAATGCCAACCCTCTGCACTCTCCCAAGACTAAATCCAAAGATGTCTGATTGAATCTGGCAGTGGTCCACTCAAATGTAGCAAAGCAAAGGCATGACAATTGCTTCATAGTATCTGTTGTCTCCATAGCAGAACCTCCAATTCCCTTCACCCCAAGTATGATAAGCTCTTGTCAGGGAGAAAGTTATTAACAGTTTTCCCAGTGGAGTCAGTGTTGTATAAACAACCAGGCCCTGATTAAGCTCACTATACAGGTAGAATATTTCCTATGTTTGGCTGTTAGTTTGGTGTGAGAACCTAGACGGAGACAGAGGCCATCAGTTACTTCCTGGAACAGTCCAGCACTGACATAGCTTGAGGTGTCTGCAAGAGAAAGTTGCCCATTTGCAGTCTGGACAACTCTGTCCTGGGAAGCAGGGCTAATGTAGCTTTTGTCAATGCACAGATTAAACTAAGGGTGGGTCTGTACAGAATAAGTTTGTCCATGTGGCTTTGCTGATTATGACTGTGTTTTTTACAATATAACTGTGCCAGCAAATACCCCAGTGTTAGATGCCTTTACACTGGCAAAAAAAAAAAAAAAAAAAAAGTGCCTCTGCTGGTAGTTCATTTTGCTTAGGGAACTAGTACAAGCAACACTGGCAAATAAGCTACTCTAAGCTGCATCTACACCAAGAAGATTTTACTGCTTTAACACTGCCAGTGTAATTAAAGCTTCTATAACCTCCAAGTGTTCACCAAACCCAAGGAAACATTACTACATGTCTCTGATATCTACTTCACATGGGAAATTGGCCTGCAAGACCCAAATATCTGATTTCACTCTACTAAGGGTCAACACCTTAGACCTATTTCTTTCATTTTCCCCAGGTATGAAGGGCCATGTGTCTCCAAACTGTGAATCCTACATTCGTCCCCTCCTGAGTTTGAAGGGCCTTCAGGTGAATTGTATCCGCTCTGCTACTGAATGTTACGACCCTTTTTCTACATCTCCCTTCCTCCCATCCCGTGTCTGGCCTACTCCATTCTGAGGTGGGGAGCTGTTCCTGAGTGTGATTGCCAGCAGTAGAGATATCACTGAGGAAGCTGAAAGGTGAGAACTGTCTGTCTCTGAGAACTCACTCACCAAAGGTGACAAGGGAGGCAGAAAATGGCTGCACCATTTCCTGCCAGCCACATGCCAACTGACAGTGAAGTGACCATTGTGGGCTCAGTTCTGCCCTAAGGAACTGTGGTGCAGCAGTTAACCCTCTAATCTGTTTCCTGAACCTGAATTTCAAGACTTCCTGTTTCATCTACAATGTCTCTCCCCCAACTTCACTTTGGACACAGATGCTGTGGAGGGGATCGGGCCAAGTGTCAGCTGGGAGGGGGCCAATGTTGAACTTCTGTGAATTTAAGGGTTACTACTATTCTTGTAATGTTGTGTGATTTCCAGGAATCAGCAGAAAGACTCGAAGCCAACTCCCCTGAAAACAATTTACTTTCAGTTTCCAATTGACTAAGTGCAAGGCAGGCTTAGAAGCTGTGCCTAACAGCTTCATGGGGAGGGGAGGGGAACTAGTCTGCATGGGTTTTGTATTTGCATGAGCACAAAGAACATGTTAGCATAGATAACACTATGGGTGCAGGGCAATATGGGTAATGGTATTGGGTTGAGCTGGTCACAAATCTATCAATATCTGCAATTCTACTGAAGAGAAATATGAAATACTGTCATTAGTAATACGCTACTCTCTTGCTTGATCAAACTCTGTGTAGGTGGGTTACAGGATAAAAGCCACCATTAGCAGAAAAAATATTAAAAGAAGGGTCACCCCCTTGTAGAGGAATTATCAGTAAGTGGGGGCCACAAACTTAGTGAGGAGTGGAGCTTTATTCTACACAGCTGCAGGCCCAAGGGCAAGGACCCAAGAGCCCCGAGAATAGTTTATATTATTCTTATATAGTGATATATTACATCATATTACAAAGCATAAACTATTGTGATAGAACCAATTAAGTTCTGGGTCCACCCTTTTTGCACCAAAATTCCCCCAATTACAACTCTTTCCTTTGAGCCACCTTACCCCCACATAACTTCCAATCATAATTCATCTGCGCCACAGGCCTTTGGCCTAGTCCTTGAGCTGGCCCAAATGGGTTTTCTTTATCTGGGTAGACTGACTCCCAGAATTCTGCAGGCAAATCCAAACACCTTCTCTGTCTCCAAATTTCAGTACTGCTTGTCCTTGAAGCACAGACAGACTCAGTGAAGCTCTCTACAGCATACCTTATCAGTTAGTTGCTTATACTGACCCTCTTCCAGGCGTGTTAGTGAACAGAGAAGCTGCAGCTTCATTCCCCACCCCCTAGGCCTGTTAAGCTATCTGTGTCTCAGTGCTGTTAGGCCTCAGCCTTGGAATTCCTCCACACCCTCCTTCCAGCCTGGTGAAGTTAAGATAGGGGTGGGTGTTGCATTCCTCAGTCTGGAGCTATGTCTGAGACATTGTCTCACTCCCTGGCCCTATTGTCAAATGGTAGATCTGGTTAGGCTTCTTATGAGGCCTTTCTTTGTTATTTTAATGGAACAATCTGTTTGCAGCTACTTGAGGTTTAAGAGCTGAAATCACTGAGAGAGGCAAACCCTCTCTCTGAGCTGAATCACTGAAGAGGATCAGCAGATGGAGTGAGTGACCAGCAGGCAGAGCTCCCAGATAGCGGGCAGAGCCAGTGGCCTATGAGAGTGGCCAGAGATGGGCTGAACAGCATGAGTGACCAGAGGGAGGAGCCAGCTAAAGATGAGAGTGAAGTGTGAGTCTCCAGCAGGCAGAGCCAGTGGACAGTGGGCAGAGCCAACAGATGGCATGAGCAGCCTGCAGAAGGCTGGAGAGCATGAGTGACCACTGGGTGGTGCTGGCGGATAGCTGGCGTAAAAGACGTTCCCTACATGCCCTGTATTTGTTGGGAACCTGTTCTTCACTGATTCTCAAGATCAGTGCTGGTTTTGCTATTAAGTTCACATGTGCTGTTATACTGTGTGAGATCATGTTGGGAACCTGTTCTGCACTGATTCTTCAGATCAGTGCTGATTTTTGTTATTGGGCCTTTTACATTCTGTTTTTATAATTATTAAAAGTTCTGTATGCTACACTCAGACTCCTGCCTGCGAGTGGGGAAGCATTACCCCTTTGCGGTGCCCAGAGAATAGTACGTGGATTCCCAGAAAGCTGGGTGGGGGCTTGAGCTGGTTGGTCATGTAACATTATTTGGAAACCCCTAGATATAGAACCTGCCCTTGTCCTGCCTTCTCACCCTGACAGAAGAGTTACATAAGCATACAAGAAACACAGCACAATGGGACTTCCCTGGGAGCTGTGTTTGATGCTGATTCTACTAAAGCAGCGGTTCTCAACAGCTGGGTCAAGGCATGCAGAACCAGAAGCCAGGCTGCTGCCAAATGGAAACCGCTACTGCTGAAACAAACCAACCCCCACCTTCTGCATGACAGCAGTGAAGGTCTTAGCTGTTTGAGCCACCACCAAACATGGTAGTGTGAAGCAAGAGGGGGAAATTATAAATGGCCAAACTCTGGCCTGCATGTAAAGTACCGTTTGAGCAAAAGTGAAGCCATATTAATGGACTTGTCCTCCAGAAGACCCAGCAGCTGCAAAAACTCCCTAATACCGGTTCAAGCTGACCAAGGCCAAGGAAAAGGGGAAGCACAACAGCTGGAAAAGTTTATTTTCCTAATGGATACGATAAGTAAATCCCAGGCGGGTGAGATACAGGCTACATCAGTGTGGTTTTTATTAACAAAAAGATGAGACAAACACCTGGATAAGTCAGAGGAGTGGTAGGTGAAGAGCCTGCTATGTTGCTGAGGGTCCAGCCAGCCTAAGGCACTCCCCGCCTCCCATAAGGGATGGTGCAATCCCCCTCTCCTAGCTAGCTAGGGAGGAAATGGTCCATCACTAGGTTCGGTTAATGGTCCACAGGGTACTGTTTTTTCTCTGATTCAAGTCTTGTCTAGGTGTCACTGGGCTGGACAGTCTATCTTATCTGTAACTGGGAACTTAACATTGGTTCCTTAAAGTACCAGTCTCTCAATGTCCCTAGTCGGTTTTAAACAGATACCTGAACAGCTGCTAAAGACCTTCCAGCGGGCAATGTCAAGATGTGTTAAATCTTGCGTGTTTGTGTTTATGTGTTGCGGTGTTTTGTGAAGTTCTGTGTTGTCTCTAACCTTCTCCCACAGTCCAAAAAGGGCACCCTAGCATCATGAGCCTGACCCCTTGGAGTCAACGCTCAGAAGTCCTGTGTGGTGCATTTGCCTTTCACACATAGATTGTGAACCTCCTTTTCCATCGCAGAATTAAGTTTGGCTTGCAGGAGATATGCTAAGAAACAATAAATGATACTAACCAAGACTGAGGTAAAGAGTTTGCTTCGGGGCTAGGTACCGGGATAGAGATAGGTATTGTTTGTGTTATCATATTATATTTCCTGTTTATTGGATTATTAATCTGCACTTGGAAAATATTGCAACACCTTAGAGAAATAGAATTATTTTAACTGTTATATTTGCAGCACTTAATGGATTCCTTTCTTACTTACCTGATAAGAGTTTATGTATTAAAACTTCACATTTATAGTTAAGGCATCCACCTAGTAGCTACTGTATATAATTACAATAAAAGTTACATAAATAGTGAAAATAGTAAAAAGTGATCTGGTCTCTTGACTCTCGATCAGGGTGCACTCTTGCAGTCACCGGAGAATTTGCTCCCACACCTCCCTCGACCTTAATAGGTGGCAGTGGAGGGCTTTTAAGACTCAGGCCAGCATCTAAACTTTCCAAGCAATGGGGGGGGGGTCTGTGTCATGCTAGGTTGAGCTACACAGTAACTCTTGAGAACCTATGAGCTAAAGAATGAGAGCTGGTTGGTGTTCTTTATTACAAAAACTGGGAAACTTGTTACATCTTAGCTCTATGTTCTTGAGGAATCACAGCATTATATCCAGCCTCTGTCACTCACCCGCCCCACCCCCCAACCTCTGCTTGAACTGGAAGCCAAAAACAATGAAAAGGCAATGGGAGACATCTACCTACATCCAAAAGCCATCAGCACACTAAATGGAGCTTCATTCACATCAAGCTTGAAGAACCAAGCTCCAAAGCAGGAATTGCACTGAACTCTGAAACTGAAGAAACAAGAACCATGCTGAACTCTGGGATTGAAGAAGCAGGGAAACATTGCACGATGGGGGATCTCACACCAAAGATTAACAAACTCAACAGTTATTAGACCATTCTAATGTTTGATATTCCACTTAATATCCAAAATACTGAATTTGCCTGATTCTATTGTGAGCTTCCGTGAGCCATTGCCACCCCAGCCAGGAATGTGTAGTGTCCACTTAAACAAGTCCCTATTAAAAAAAAAATAATAATCCAAAAGTGAGTATTCAGTCTTGAGTCCTAAGTTCCAAGTCCCTGAATCTAAAAGCTGTATCATTTCCACTGGGACTTTGCCCCTCCTTTTTTTTTTTTTCCTGATTGTGGGGAGAGTTATGACTGTCTCCATGCTCTCAGCTGCACATCCTGTTTCGTGGGAACCTTTCTGCTACACAGAGTGGTGAGACACCCCCTGCTCTGCACAACCTTTCTCTCTTTCACTCTTTGTTCAGCCAGGGCCAGTGCAAGGCAGTAAGCCAACTAAATGTTACAGAGGGGTGCCAACGTTTGAGGGGCATCAAAATTAGGAGCGCGCCATTGCACCATACTATTAAGTCACTGATCTGCTTTGGTGTCTGTGGTGTTCGCAGGGGGGTGCCAGAAAAGCAAGAGCCGTTCATGTGTTCAAATATAACTCTCTCGCTGGGCCTGATACAATAGAATCCAGGCAATATTGTAGCTGGGTGTTTTTTTCTTTCCTTATATGGTTATTGATGCTGTATCTGTTTGGGTATTTTCCTCTCCTTTATTTAATTATTACTATTATTGTAAGTTTTATATACTTAATAATAAATTGTCTTTTGTAATCAAGCCACTTACCAAACTCTTAAAATTTCATTCCCTCTCCTTTGTGTTCTTGGCTTCCCTAATTGCTCTGCAGAAACACTTTTTACCTATCCAAAGATCGCTGTGTTGCCCACCATCCTGCTAGGCAGGGGTTCCCAATCTTTTTTACACTTTTTAAACCGCAAAAAAACTTTGTGGTAGGGGTGCTGCTGTGGGCAGAATCTGGACCACATGCTGCCAGGGGGAGCTGTTTTTGTTTCCATTGCCCATTCCACACTCCTTCAGCCCCCTAACTCCTTCAGCATCTCTACATCCCTCTGTCCCTAGCCCCTACTCCAACTCCAAACCTCCTTGATCCTGACCCAGTCCCCATTCCAGCCTTCATAGTCCCCTCCACCACTACACAGCCCCCACCAGACCCTACCTAGTCTCTCCAAGGAGGGAGACACTAGGGCTTGGCAGTGGGGAGCTGGATCAGACCCTGACTCATCCCCATATCCCCAGGGCATGCAGGGTGCAGCCTCCCTCATGCCCAGTTGCAACACAGTGGCTTCAGTGATCCATGCCAGACAGAAGGCCGAAGTTGCCGGTCCACAGCACTGGAGTGGGACAGCACCTAAAGAAAAGACTGCCGCTCTGGCAAGGCATGCCCAGATACCCTGCTGGCCTTGGCTCTGGGCAGCTCTGTGCCTTGGTCAGCTGGCAGACTATGGAGCAGGTGTGGGCGTGCCATCCAGGAGCCACACAAGACTGGGTATAGTGTCTGGCAGACTATGGTGCAGGTGTGGGCACACCATCCAGGAACCACCCAAGACTAGGGGAAGTGTCTGGCCCCTTGTCCCTGCCCCCTCCCAGTCTTTGCCATCCATTCTCTGAGCCCTCCATGTGTTCCCTTTCTCCAACCCCCCAGTCCCTTTACTCCCCCCTTGCCTGGCTGCCAGAGCTCGTGCCACCTGGCTGTCACCCAAGCTACTGTCCCTGAGCATGCTCTGAGCATGCTTAGGGCCGGAGTTTCAAAACTGCTTGCCTGGGGAAAGGACCCTGCTGGCTGTAAGCCTGGATCTTCATGGCAAACGGAGACCCCAGTGGTGTCCAGACCCAGCTCCTGGTCTGTCTGTGGACTCCTGGAGTAACTCTGTGGCTCCCAGGAATCTGTGGATCCCAGGTTGGGAACAATTGCTGTAAGGTTTCACCATTGATGGGGAACACAAGCCTGACTGTCTCTAGGAGCATATAAGGGTAGCAATTGAAAATTGCTGTTATGACCCAGCCTGATCCAGGGGCATATAAGGGTAGCAGCTGAAGAATTCTGTGTGACCCAGCCTGCTCAAGATGCTTAATTAAGCCTAGTCTGGTGCAGTACAGGGGCACATAAGGGTAGCAGTAGAGAAGTGCTTTGTGACCCAGCCTGCTGAGTTCAGGGACATATAAGGCATAAGCTGAGAGTGCTGATAGACCCAGTCTGCTGAGACACACCTTTTTAGTTGTTGATTGTGTATACATTGGTGGTTATTTGATTCTGGGGTTAGAAGAATCCATTCCTGGAATTGAGGTCCTATAATGGTGGCTCCTTTCAGAGAGAGCTTCCAGAAGGGAGAAGTGTGCTCCATATGGAAACACAAGGGACACAAGAAGTACACTAAGAATTGCAATCTCCCCACCCCCCTCCAAGAGGAAGTAACCCTAATAAAGGAGCATACCCTGAGTAGGTGGGCAAAGTTGGTAACAAACTTTTTAGAACAAATATCTCCTTCCGTGGAGTACCTTTCTCAGTGAAACTCCTTGGGGTTCAGTGGAGTAAAACTGAAGAAAGACAACTGAGTAAGAGCAAAGAAAGGAGCTCAGAATCTATTCAATATTGATGTATGTTCATACTGTCTCCAGGGCATACCAACATCTGTTGCCATCACTCAGAAGAGAACTTTAATGATTTGTGTGGAAAACCTGTGGATAAATGTAGTGGGGCATTATACAGCTTTTGGGTGGGTGGGGGGTGCTGCTACCAACTCCAAAGTATCCAAATTGTTAAAGAAACTTTCTGGTAATGACTAAAACAGCCACCCTTGTAGCAGGTTTTCCACTCAAGTACAAACTTGTCAGAGCTCCTAGGCACATGCTTGAGAAGTTGGCCAAGCTGTTCCCAGCCATACTGTGACCCCCGCTACTACTTTTAGTGCACTCTCTTGAACACCACTAGTTGGAGTCTGCCTTCCCACACTGCAAATAACACCTCCAGCTGCTCTGTGAACCTTCCCATGCTGCCCTGAATTCCATCATCCAGTAACAGAAAGATGTTGTGCAATATATTAATTGTGTTTCTGATCCTGATATGACGCTCACCTTCCCAGTGATTCCATTTTTAATAATGGGTGTCTGAAGCTCTTATAAACTCCAAATTAGTGGACATCAATATTACCAAAGGATACAGCCAATTCCAGAAGCTGGAATAAATGAATAATATTCAGAATTTTTATTCAAATTGGAAAGATGAGGGGCCAGTGTGTGTCTCACAGGTGTTGAATCTCACCTCAATATATTCATATTCTGTAAGACCAGTTGGGACCTCCATGATCATCTAGTCCAACCTCTTTTATAACTCAGGCCAAAGAACTTGCTCAGTGATTCCAGAGTTTCTGTCTGAACTAGATTGTGTCTTCTAGAAATGATGACAGGTTCCAGAAAGGTAGCTGTGTTAGTTTGTGTACAGCAGAAGTCTTGTGGCACCTTAAATACTAACACATTTCTTTGGGCATAAGCCTCTGTGGACTCCAAACCACTTTGTCAGATTCACCTAGATGATCACAATGGTTCCTTCTGCTCTTTTAGAATATGAATGTATTGGGGTGGGACTTGACACTGGGTGAGATATACACTGGCCACTCATTGATCCAATATAAATAAAAATTTCAAATATTTATATTTATTCCTTCTTCTGGAATAGTCTGTATCCCTTTGTTACATTTGATGCTCATCAGATGCACCCGACAAAGTGGGTTTGTGCCCACAAAAGCTTGTACCCAAAGAATATTGTTAGTATTTAAGGTGCAACATTGCTCTCATTTTTTTTTTTTCTTCCAGAAATATTAAGCAAGGTGGACCAATAGTTAATTCCTTTGTCTCGCAAATGGTGGAGCCTTATTTCTGCTCTGGGTTTGTCTGGTTTCAGTTTCCAAGCTCTGGATCTCTTTGTGCCCCTGTCTGCTAGATTAAAGAGCCCTCTGCTGGCTGAGATCTCTTCCTTATGTAGGTAAAGTAGAACCTAAGATTCATAAATTCCAGAACTGTGAACTGACTGGTCAACAGCACACTTCAATCAGGCAGCAGCAAGGCCAAAAAAAAAAAAAAAAAAAAAAAAAAGAAGAAGTATAATACTGTATTCAATGTATAGTACTGAAACTAAAGGGGGAAATTTATGAAAGAGTTTATGTGGTAAGGAAAAAATCTTGCTTCTTTTATTTAAAGTATGATCATTAAAAGAAGCATTTTTCTTCTGCACAGTAAAGTTTCAAAGCTGTATTAAATCAATATTCAGTTGAAAAATTTGAAAGAACAGCCATGACATTTTTTTCAGAGTTATGAATATTCCAAGTTATGAACAAACTCAATTCCCAAGGTGCTTGTAACTGTGAGATTCTACTGTATTTATAGACCATAAGTGAATCACTTATGACATTTTTTAAAGTAAAGAGATAGCTTTTAGATACTTTTTCAGTTTTCCAAATCTCCAATCATTCTGCTGGGTATCTTTTGAACCCTTTTGACATTTTTCAACATCCTTTCTGAAGTGTGAACACCAGAATTAGATTCGGTTGGGGCCAGCTCGACCAATAAGCAAATGAGGCCCTGGCTTGGACATCATTTACTTAAGGGTGGCTGTGCAGCCGCACCAGGGTGGGGTGGGCCGGCCCATGGGGCGGGCTTTACTCTCTCACCCCACCTCTGGGCCAGGTCTCCCATCCCCTAGGGAGGAACAGCTGGCTCAGGGGAGGGCTGAGAGAGTGGAGACCAGCCTCTGGGCTGGACACTCCACCACTGGGCCAGTTGTTCCCCACCCTGGTGGCAGGGCAAGGTGGCCTCGAGCAGAGACCAGGGAAGGCACAAAATTGAAAGCCAGCTTGGGGCATCAAAGCCCCTTGAGCTGGCCATGGATTCAGTATCCAGTTATGCCTTACTACTGCTGTATAAAGGAACAAAATGATATCAGTTCGCCACTTTGATTTTCCTCTGTGTTTCCAGATTTGCCTGTCACCTTGGGGTGTACTCATTTATTAGGACTCCTTTCCTGGAGTGGGATCCACAATTCTACCAGTGTACTGCTTGTGTCACTTGTGTTTCCATACAGAGCTCTGCTTCCCTTTTCTGCAAGTCCACTTCCAATGGAGCTACACTACAGAACTTATGTTTTCCAGAGCTGGGTCCTTCCACCCAGAATCATGAGCACACACACATGAGCATGCGCACATACACACACAAACACATACATGTGCACATGTATACACACAAAGATTAACAGGACACATCTGACCAGACAAGCTCTAACCCTCTTGATCAGACGTGGCCAAACTGTGGCTCACGAGCCACATGCGGCTTTTTAAAGAAAAATTGCAGCTCCCGGAAGAGTGCAGCAGGGAAAGGCAGCATGGCAGGAGACAGGGACGAGAAATTTGCAGAGGTCGGGGACAGCAGAGAGGTGATGGCATGGTAAGACCCAGCAGCGAAGGAGCAGCATTGTGAAAGCTGCAGGAAAAAGCAGCATGGCAAGAGCTGGGGGAGGGGCAGTATTGTGAGAACCAGCAGAAAAAATCAGCATGGTAAAAGTGGGGATGGGAGGGGAGGGGGTGCCATTGAGAGAGCCTGCAAGGGAGGGGCAGCCTTATGAGAGCTGGCAGAAAAAAACAGAGTAGCAAGTAGACCCCTGCACGGATACAAATAAGTGGATCCGTATCAACCCTGCATCCACAAGAAATGGTCCGCGGATATCCATGTTGTATCCACAGATGTGGATATAATGCAGATATCCACAAATATCCACAGATTTGTAGGGCTCTAGCTCTGTTCAGATAAAAATATGTGGATCCGCATCCGATCTGCATCTGCAAGAAATGGTCCACGGATATCCGTGTTGTATTCACGGATGCAGAAATAAGGCGGATATCTGCGGATAGCCACAGATTTGCAGGGCTCTAGTGGTAAGAGCCAGGAAGGGAGGGGCAGCATTGTGAGAGCCAGCAGGGGAAAGCAATGTCTTCAGTTAGGCGAAAAGACAAGCACTCAAATTAAATAACTGTCACATTCTACAGTTTACCCACACAATATTAATTCTACCCTCCTTGTCTGTGTGCATTATGATACAGTCTTTAACTACATCAGTGCATGATTTTTTAAATACTTTTCTTTTTTTATTTTGTTTTCTGGGTAAATATTTTTTAAAACTGGCAACATAAATTGATCAAGAACAAGTCTACAATGAACTACAGATAAGCGATGATAATTAGCAATTTAAACCTGAAAAGCAATTGTAAAATAATTTAAAAAAAAATCACCTGACATTTCCAGATATTGTAATATAATGCAAAATTATTTCTCTTGTATTTCTACTTTGAGAATTAAATAAGAATCATCACAAATGACTGAAAATTGACAGAAGTGTTACATCCAAAACCACTGACTACTGTCAAAAGGTTATTAAAAAAAAAACAAAAAAAAACTTCTATTAATTTAAATAATTTTACAAGTACTTATTATGGATCATGGTTCATTTTCAGCATGCAAAATGATTTAGACTTAGAATATACCACCACTACTGAAAACTGGTTTTAGAAAAAAATTTCTTAAGTCCATTGAACAAGCGTGCCTGAGACATCAGTATGGCATCTGTTTACAGAAGGAACTGCTAGCACATTTATTTTATAAGAAAATTTTAATTAATATAACTAAGTCAATTAACAAGATAATTTACATTCACTGCAAAGTTCAATAGCAGCACTATACTTCTGATTAAATAGCATTCAACATGTATTAATTCTTTGTTGTACAGTCAAAATCTATTTATATTTCAGTGCAGTCTTCATGAATGATTCTATGGGTATCTGAGCCCATTAGACAAGAATAATTGTTGTGAAGGGCTAAGGGTGAAAAATTGTGTTGTAAACTTTCTGGAGAAAATACTCTCACCAATAAAGAATTTACTTCATATTATAAAAACAAAATAATGATATTTAGAATTAATACCGGGCCTGACCTCAAACTGAATAAACTCAATGGGATTTTTTCCATAGTAGCTTCTGTGCATGGACTCCAAAGCACCTCCTGAAATAGGCTCTGATCTTGCACTTTCTGTCCCCATAAATTCTCACTGATCTGTTGTGATTCTGAAAAGTTGAAAAGGTGTCCCTGTGTGCATCTCTTCACAGAATTAAGACGAAAGCAGTGTTTTCCCTTACTATTACTCTCATTTTAAAATTAATTGTGTCTGACTGAGTCCTCAGACCTTTTGTCTTCACTGTCCATGAGTATTTAAGTGAACAAGTTTACTGGCAGAAATATTGGCAGGGAAGCTGGGGCATGGTCAGTGCCGGGGTGGAGTGGGGGCAGAAGTGCGACATGTTTGGGGAGAGCAGAGAAGCAACAGTGTGGTAAGAGACAGCAGGGAAGTGACAATGGGGGTGGGGGAGAGAAGTGTGACATGGTGAGAGAAGCCATAGCATGTTTAGATTTTCTCATAGGCCCTAATGCAGCTTACTTGTTGTTAAAATTAAATCACGTTTTACAAGTCCTAAACATGATGTGAAATATTAAGAAATGAAAATACAAAGGAGAAAAGTAGAAAACTGAATGTAGATTACTTTCAATTTTTGGCACAACTTACTGCTGTGAAGCATCATATTCCACAATGAAATTCAAAACATTGTGCAATACTTAGAGAGCAGCATCTCAGAGAGCTTTTTCCTACTGCATTGACAAGTTACTGCCCAGATTTAAAAAAAAAAAAAAAAAAAAAACTTGCCACAAGCCTGTAGTGTTCTACGTTTTTGCGACAGCTAAATTTTTTACTGTATAGGCCTAGTTTCATGGTAATCTTAAATAATTATTAGAATCTGACATTAGGGGATCAATATTTGCCCTATTTTTATGAAAAAATTAAAGTGTGCAATGAATTTTAAGCTTAGTAATTTTGGAGTAGGTAAAAATATTTGGTTATACGCCTCAATGCGGCTCTTGAAGGTTTAATAATCATCTTTTGCAGCTCTTGAGTTCCATAAGTTTGGTCGCCCCTGCTCTTGATGATCAAATGCTGCAGTATTTGGGGGCATTAGTGGGCTTGGGTAAGAGGAGAGTTGCTGCAGCAGAGAAAAGTAGGGAAACCAAGAACATGCAAGAGGAAACAAGGTTGAGGGAGAGCCTGACAATCAGACTGATTATTATTATTATTATTATTTTATTGCCAGGAATATAAAAATTATGTTCAAGTGCTGCTCATATAATTCAGTTACAGGTGTCTATGTGCCGCAGCGCATAGTAGCCTGGAAAGTCTTTTAGCCCTAACCTGTCAGGTCAGTGACAGCAGTCAACAACCCATCCATGCCACAACTACGGCTATATATGTGACCCTGACCCTGACACTCCCAGTTTCTTCTCTCCATCCTCAGTTATGGTACTGGAACAGCCCATACTTGTTTGAGCAAGTGCCTGTCGTAGATATCCTTCTCTCAATAGCAATGCCGGGATTCAAGCCTTGTGCAAGCTGCTGTAAGATATTTCCCACCAATGATCTCCATGAGAAATGCCTCCAGTGCCTTGGTGAATCACACCTGGCCAATAGCTGCTCCACATGAAAGTCCTTCAAGTGAAGGATGCTCAAGGACAGGGAGCAGAGGCTGCGTATACTTGTCCAGGAGTGGGCCTTGCAACCAGCACCCACAACTCACATGCTGAAAGACTCATGATTGGGGGAGGTGGACACTTTCAGTTCACATTCCTTCCCTTCGTGCTCTCCCTAGTCCCCAGCATGTTTGCAAAATGCATGGTAGCAGTTGTGGCACACCTGCAATGGCAGGGTATAAGAATCTGCTCCTACCTAGACAATTGGCTTATAAGGGGCAGGTCAAAACTCCAGGTCCAACACAGTGTCAGAGTAAAAAAGCAGCTGTGCAGGTACCTAGGGCTTTGCATAAATCATGAAAAGTCAAAACTCTTCCTGACCTACAGGTTAAAGTTCATAGGAACCCTTCTGGACTAAAGAAAAGGGAGGGATTCCCTGCTCCAGTCAAGATTTCTATCCATCTGCACAATCATTTCAGAGCTGCAGGAGTCCAAGATAACCACGGCCAGATGCTGCCTCCAGCTTCTGTGTCACACGGAGGCCTCCACCTCCATGATAATGACAGCCCACCTGAGAATATGGCCATTTCAGCTCTGGCTGGCCACAGTGTTCTGCCCCCAGAGATGCTCTCTGAACAAGGTACTGTCAGTCCCCCATGATGTTCTAGGGACACTGGAGAGCTGGAGGCATCCACTCTTTGCCAAGGGAGGCAGTCTCTGCTAGGCCTCAAGCCCTGTGGTGACCCTCATCACTGATGCCTCAAACATGGGGTGGGGAGCCCATATTTCGGGTGGAATATCCACCCAAGGGAACTGGTCCCCCAGGATCAGACTCCTCCACATCATGAAAGAGATCAGGGCCATCCACCTGGCCTGCAGGATCTTCCTGGGCCAAATAGAAGGGAAAATGGTCCAGATCTTAACGGACAATATAGCTGCCATGTTTTACACAAAACACCGGGGGGTGTTTGCTCTCCAGTCCTTTGTGTGGAAGCGACTTAGCTGTGGGAACTGGCCCTGAGGCACAATTTTACCTTGGTGGCAGCTCACCTCCTGGGAGTAGACAACTGTATAGCTGACTCACTCACTAGAACCTTTTGGTCCCACCACGAATGGTCTCTGCACAGGGAAGTGGTGACCCACTAAGCTAGCCACTGGGGAACACCCCAGGTGGACCTGTTTGCAACACGCCAAAACTGGAAATGCTGCCACTTCTGTTTCCTCAGGGGTCAAGAGAGGGGCTCACTCACGAATGCCTTTCAACTCCCATGGGGGTGGCTCTGCTGTATGCGTTCCCACCAATCCCTCTAATATAGAGAGTCCTACTAAAAGTAAAGAGAGATGGAGCAGACATGGACTGACCCAGACAACACTGGTACTTGATTATACATGATCTATCAATAGACACTCCACTCCACCTCCCTCTCTGGTTGGACCTGCTAACACAGAACTCAGGCTGACTGCGGCACCCAAATATGTATCTTTTGCAACTAACAGCCTGGAGGTTGCATGTCTGAATGAGCATTAGACACTCTGCTCAGAAAGAGTCAGAATGGCACTGATAGGTACTAGGAGACTGTAAGTGATTGGGGTCTCTGATGGGCCAGGAGGGTGTCTCCTACTGGTATCACAGGGGGGAATTAGCCTCAGGTGGTGCCCTTTCCACACTTGGAGCATCGCTTCTAGCCCAGGCACCCAGGCAGGCGGGCACACACACAGTCTATAGCCCCAGCCCCAGGCAGGGTGGACACACACAGGGTCTTTAGCCCCAACCCCCAGGCGGGGCAAACAGTCCCAAATGTCTATAGCGCCAACCCCCAGGTGGGGTGAGTAGTCCCAAAAGTCTTTAGCTTCAGCCCTCAGAAAGAGTGGGTAGTCCCAAAAGTCTTTGAGCGGCAGTCTTAAAAGGGACAAAAAGACCGCAGATGCCTAAGACCAGCTCTGGCATGGCGGTCAAACACTTGGGTGGTTTGGGTCAGGAGAGAGGAGGTGCAGAGGGGGATGCAGACCCACCTACTCCACTGCGTCCCAGCTTAGGGCCCTATCCAGTGGAAGAGCAGTCTGCCACTGAGACAGTGGGGCTCCAGCTGGAATGTGCCAACACCAGCCAGTGTTTGGCACTTTGCTTTCCTTGGGCTCCTTCCTCCTACCACAGCCTGAGCACCTCTAAGTCCACAGCAGGTAGCCATTCTTGGGCTTGTCTTTGTAGGTGGCTTGGGGAATCCCTGTGAAACCTCTGCATCCATGGGTGGTAGATCCGGGAACACCTGTGGCCCATCAGCAAGGGGTAACTCCTCTAGGTTACAAGGGACATATGCGACTGGTGGCTCCTCCTCTGCCAATGGGAGCTCCTCTAAGTCACAGGGGTTATAGGAGCCTACCTCCATTTCCTCCTCCAGGGGGGTTCAGCCTCATCACTGGGTACCTGGTTCAGGCCCCAACAGGTCCTGGGGTATCCACCCCAATTGGCAGCTTCAGGTTTCCCCTCCCAGTAAACAGATCCAGGGAGACTGGGTGGCCCATAAGGTTGTTCTGTCTGGGTTGACTGGATTTACTGCCTGACCTGGGCTGGGCTTCTTCCTGCTGGCAACCTCCCTGGGTTACATTCTTCTCCTTCAGCAGCTTGGCCCCTACTGAGCTGCTACCTGGGGTTTTTGTACTTCCTGGCTTCGCCTCACCCTTTCCTCTTCCAGGCCCTCGGGCCTGCAGTTCCCCAGTCTGAGTGGGGGGGGGGCGGGGGGAGTTCAGGCCCTTCCTCTGGCCCGGGCTCTGAGGGAGGCCACAGTGCCCATTTACACCCTATCCCCCCAAGTCCAGCTCTTAGGGCTTCAGAGCTGGGCAATGTCTCTGTTTCTGCGTGGGATGGGGCATCTGCATTTGCATGGGCCTTACCCAACCAGTGTTGAACAGTTAAGGAAAATGGTTGTACAGCCGAGTACCACCACATCACTTGGGAGATTGTATCTTTCAGCTATTGTAACTAGCGGAGGTGCGTGTGGTTGGTGATGATGGTGAAGGTGTTGTCTAGAAGATAATAGCACAAGGCTTCTAGGGCCCATTTTATAGCCATTGCTTCCTTTTCTAGCATAGCATATTTCTGCTCTCATGAGAAGAGTTTGTGACTTAAGTAAAGGATGGAGTATTCCTCTCCATTTAATTTTTGCTTGAGCACTGCCCCCAACCCCACTGTTTAGGCGTCTCCCTGAACCACAAAGGGTTGGTTGAAATCTGTACTGTATAAGATGGGTGCTTGGCACAATTGGTGTTTCAGCAGCTGGAAGGCCGCTCACAGGCAGGGATCCACTGGAACCTAAGTGGCTGGTGTCAAGGCTTTTTCCCCACTCTGGCACTCTGAGTGCAGAAGGTGGGGGCCCGCAACAGGCCAGAAAAGCCACTGGCCTTAAAGCCTGCTCTTAAAAGTCTCCAAGGCCTCCAATTCCTGGCCTTGGAGTGGTATCGCTGCCACCACCCAAATGCAAAAAAAAACCTCTTGTGACCCAGGAAGGCGCACTTGGGAATTCCTCCCTGTGAGGTACTTGCAATCCTCTGTATTCCTCCTTCAGGAAAGTGACTGGACCCCAGCTGCAATATGAGCTGGAACTGGAACAGGGCTCCCTCTAGTAGCTGCCTGTGCAGTCTAAGGCACGGGCACACAAACCTCTTGCCCTTCAGGACACAGAACCAGAACTTGCTTAAAAGGTAAACTCTTTAATCAAAAAGAACAGATGATAAACACAGAGAGTTGCTTCTCTGGGAATTAACTTAGGTAGTTACAGGGTAGTGGGGTGGAGGAGGATTACATGTGCTTAGCACAGAGAAATCCAAAAAACAAGCCAAAAACAAAGAAAATACCCTGACCGCGTCTAAGTAAACATTCCCTGTTCTACCCATGCCTGGTCAGTACCAAACTTAACTTATCTCTGGTAAGGATGTTGCTGGATTCTTCCTCAGGCCCCTCTGGCCTCCTCCTGATCCTTCCAGGAGCTCTGCTGCATCCAAACAGGCCCAGGCCAGGCTGCTGTTACCATTCAAAAAGCTGTGCTTCGTTCCTATTGGCTGTCCTGGGACTCACTGACCAGAGTGTTAACCCCTTCCTCCCCAAGGGTTATTACAGCTGGTCCTTTGTGAGAAGGTCTGTGAGAGGGGCTTCTACCGTGGAGAACTTGGGGACAAACTGATGATAGTAACCAGCAAGCCCCAGGAACTGCTGCACTTGTTTTTTGGTGCCCAGCCGCAGATACTCCTGGAGGGTCTGTACTTTCCCAATAAGAGGTTTCAAAGTACCCCGTCTCAGGGTGTACCCCAAGTAGACTGCCTCCTGCCATCCTACACTGCACTTTTTGGGATTGGCTGTGAGTCCTGCATCCCATAATGTTCACAGGACTGCAGTTACCTGGGCGAGATGGGATTCCCAGTCCCAGCTGTATATGACCACGTCATCTATATAGGCTGCTGCGTCGTCAATGTGGGGTCGCAAAAGGTGGTCCGTTAGGTGCTGAAAGGTTGTGGGGATACCGTGGAGTCCAAAGGGCAACTGAACAAATGATTCAGCTCACTTTGTGTGGCAAAGGCTGCCTTTTCTTTGGACTGTGGGTGCAGGGATACTGCCAGTATCCTTTTGTCAATTCCAGAGTTGTAAAACACTGCCACTGCCAGCAGATCTAAGAGCTCATCCAATCGGAGCATCAGGTAAGGATCAAACTTGGAGATGGCATTCACTCATCAGAAGTCAATGCAGAATCGCTGTGATCCATTGGGCTTTGGAACTAGCATGATAGGACTGTGCCAGTCACTGTTTGAGGGTTCAATCACCCCTAACTCCAGCATGGCCTGGACGTAGTGCTCCACCACGGCTTGAAGATGTTGAGGAGGTGATCAAGCCCCAGTGTGTACAATCTCACCTGGTGGGCTCTGGATCTGGTGGTATATGAGGGTGGCCCTCTCTGAGGTGTTTGTAAAGACTCTTTTGAAGGCAGTCAACAGATGGCAGACTTGCCTTTACTGTGCTTCTGTGAGCACCGGGCTTAGCAGGGGCTCTCCTGGGTCACCGATGGGGACCTGCGGTCCTAGTTCTAGGTCTAGCGGATAGGGTTTGATCATTAGTCCCTCCATTTCTTGCCATGGTTTTAAGAGGTTGATGTGGTAAATCTGCCTTTTTTTTTTTTCCTGGAGGTCTGGCTGCTGGACTTCATAATTTACGGGCCCCATCTGACATATTATCTAATATGGGCCCTGCCACCAGGCTACGAGCTTTGACTCGGAGGAGGGGAGTAGCACCAGGACCCGAGACTGGGTGGGCCGCAGGGTCATTCTGCCTGGATTGACTGGGTTTGCCACCTGACCAGGGCTGGTCTTCTTCCCACTGGCAGCCTCCCTGGAGGCACATCCTTCTCCTTCAGCAGCTCGACCCCTACTGAGCTGCTAGCTTGGGTTTTTATACTTCCTGGTTTGGTCCTTCCCTTCCACTTCCGTGTCCTGGGGCCTGCAGATCCCCAGTCTGACTGGGGGGCTGGGGCATTCAGGCCCTTCATCTGGCCCTGGCTCTGAAGGAGGCTACAGTGCCAGCTTACAGAGACCCTCTACGAGGGCTACCTACCCTGCTAAGTGGAAATGCTTTTCCTCTGGGATAAGGAAAGTGGCATGGTGCCTGAGTCAGCCCCAATTCACTTTGTCCTTAATTATTTGCTGGACCTCAAGGACAAGAATTTGTCCTCCCTGAAGGTTCATCGGGTGGCAATTTCAGCTTTACACCACAAAGTTGAAGGGTTCCATGTCTTCTCCCACCCAACTTCTAGTAGGTTCCTGAACTGAATTGAGAGAATCTACCCGCAGCCTAGAGCCCCTACCCCAGGGGTCTGCACCCTCTGACACCCGTGCCAAAAAATGGCATGGGAGCCAAGCCTGAGCAGCACATGGCACCGCTCAGGCTTTTCTGCTGGCCCCGTTCCCCCAGTGCTCTATGGCTGGCAGCATGAACTGCATGCTGCAGCTCCAGGTCAGGAGAAGCCATGGCACACAGCTCCTGGCGTGCAGCTCCCAGCCCCCTGCTGGGCAGGGCTAGAGGGGAGTAGGGCAGGTCTGCCCCCCCTGGCTTCTGGCTCTGACTGTGGAGCCAGAAGCCCCAGCCATGGGGGGGGGGGTGAGAGGCATCTCCAGCTGGTTCTGTAGGCCACTGGAGGATAGGAGATGCCAGTTGGGACCCAGAAGCTACCCACCAGTGATGATGGGAGCCAGCCCCACCCCGAACCGGAGGCCTGGCCCCACCCAATTATGGCCCCACCCCTGGCACCCACTGAGGGTGCTTTGGGCAGGGCTGGCATAGGGGTCGGCAAAGGTTGCCGATCTCTGCCCTACACCACAGTAGGATCTTAATGTGGTACTTCACTGCCTAACGGAGGCTCCCTATGAGCCCTTGGACTCATGTACCTTGCTGGTCCTCACATGGAAGGTGGCCTTTCTAGTAGCAATAACCTTAGCTAGATGGGTTTCTGAACTGAGGGCCCTTTTCTCGGAACCTCCCTAGATGAGGTTCTTCCCTGATAAAGTATTGCTACACTCACACCCATTCTTCCTCCTGAAAGTGGTGTCCTCTTTTCACCTGAACCAGGAAAACTGTCTTCCAGTGTTCTTTCTTGACCCTCAGGTTACAGAGAACCAGAGGAGATGGCACATCCTGGACATCAAAAGGGTGCTCTTAACTTAGATCAAGTGCACACGTACATTCCACAAGACCTCCCAACTTTTTGTCGTGATGGCAGAATGAAAAAAAGAGGACAACCAGTATCACCACAGTGCATTTCCAAGTGGATTGTGAACTGTATTAAAGACTACTACAGATGATTGGATGTGCCTGCTCCAGGCAAGGTTAGGGCACACTCAACCAGGGCACAAACTTCATCAACAGCCTTCCTTGTGCAAGTCTTGATCCAGGAGCTATGCAAAGCAGCCACATGGTTATCGTTTCATAACTTCACGACACACTACGCTATCATCCAACGAAGGATGCTGTGTTGAGCAGAGCCGTATTCAAAGTGGGCAAGCTGTAACTCCACCCAGCACCCTGGGTATGGCTAGCAGTCACCTGTAACTTAATGATGGGAGAAGTGCTCAAAGAAGAATGGTGGGTTACTGATGTAACATCCTTCTTTGAGATGGGCTGCTCACATACATTCAGCTCCCTCCCTCTGTCCCCACCAACCAGAGCTGGTGAAAAGAAGGGACTGGAACGGTCAGGGTCAGAGTCAGGATCAGGGTCACATATATAGCCACAATCATGGCCCAGAGGGGGTGTTGACTGCTGTCACTAACGTAACAAGCTAGGGCTAAAAGACTTTCTGGGCTACCATGCACTGCAGCACACAGACACCTGTAACTGAATGTATGTGAGCAGCCCATCTCGAAGAAGAACACTTACATAGGTAACCCACCAATACTAATAATAAGAACCTTACAAGGAGAGACAAACAAACCAAAACAGTATTACACAATTTCAGCTGGGAACAGTGGGGAAATTTAGCTCAAATTTGATTACAGAACTCAGGTTTAGACAGTTATACCTGGATTAAAGGAAGAGAGAGAGGGACAGGGAGTTGATGTTTCATCACTTCATGAAGTTGGAACCTGTCAATGTTTCAAGGAGGTTATTGTAGCTGAGGGTCTGGTCAGGAGTACTGGAGACAGGTGGAGCCCCCACTTGATCAGATCAAGAAAAGGTGACATCCCTGCCTCTACTGACTGTGTGAAATACATTTGGGGACATGTTTCATATCTGTACACATTTATAATGTTGCAGCAAACATGTTACCATGACAACAATATAAAGCTTGCTATGAGCATGCAAAAAGAACACCTCACATGACATATTCTACAATAAACCAGACCATTACATTGCAAAGGTGAACAAGAGAGTTACACAGATCGTTTTTTTAGAGGTGTGGCGGTGCAACTCATCACACTGTCCATTAACATTGTCCTTGCTTCTCTGGTCTCAGAGTTCAGTGCAGTCTGTGTGGAATGCAGGGGCACTGCTACATAGAAAGGAGATTTGGAGCACTGACTACCAATGTCTCCCCCCTCTCCTTCTCCCAGCCCCAGAACCTGAACTCTTCGCCCGGAGAAGCACACCTTCTCCTGGCCCCTCAGCCTCCACACCAGCAGCACACACCTTCTCCTTCACTGCCCCAAGCCCCTGTGCACCCTCATCCCCATGTTCACAGCCCCTGAGTTCTTCCCCTACCCCCATGCACCAAGCCTTCAGCTGTACACACCTTCCTCTGCCCCCCAGCCCTGTGCACCCTGGCCCCCTGAGCTCATTCTCTTGCACCTCTGGCTTGCACCCAGCTCCCAAGGCTGCCTCAGTCCAGCACAGCTTTTATCTTTTCTGGAATGGGGGAGTGTAAATCTGGTCGTCTGTTGGGTGGGTCGTTCTTGCCGCTTGACGGCGGCTGCCCACAGTCACAGCCACAAGGCACATGCAGTACCCCAGGCTCCTGCCTTCCAGCCCAGGCAGGGTGAGGCAGCAAAGGTAGTTAGGGCTTCAGTCCTCCGACAGGGCAAGCACAGTGGCAACACACAGTCAATGTTCACTGGGCAGGGTTCAGTGTTGGAAGTTGTAGTACTAAGGGTTGAGGGGAGGGAGACATAGGCCCACCCACTCCACTGCATCTCAGCCCAGGGCCCTATTGGGTGGCCACAGGCCACCAGATAGCCAGTGGTGCGCCTGCCAAAACACACTAGCTGCACGGGGCTAGCCCTCCCCCCCCCCCCGGCTACTTCCTCCTTCCCACTTTAGGGACCTTCCCTCTACCAGACCCCCAGGTACCTTCCTAGAGGGATGCCCATCAGGCCCTCAGCCTTCGGCGGTGGTGGGTCCAGACCTCCATCTGCAGCCCTCACCAGCAGCAGCTCCTCCAGGTCACAGGAGTTAGGCAGCCCCAAGTCAGCAGCATCCTCTGCTGAGGGCAGCTCATCAAGGTCCTGCAGATCTTTCTCGTCCCCTCTGTCTGGCAGCTCCTCAGCTGAGGGTAACTCCTCCAGGTCCTCGCCATGGGTGGGGTAGGTGGGGTCATCAAGGCACTGGTCACTCCCTCGCTCCTCCCAGCCAGGGAGCTCCACCTTCCCTACTGCACGTCTTCTTCTTCTTCTCCCCTGTGGCTGCCTGGCCCAGTCCCTTAAATAGTCTTCCCCTCCCCTAGCCTGGCCCCTTTGGTTCTGGGCCAAAACTAGGTCTATACCCTTCCCCGGCCAGCAGGGGGAGTGTGGGAGCTCGGGTCCGGATTCCCCCTTGCTACAGGGAGCCTCTAGAAACTGAGACCCAGCAGTTTACATTTCTCCATGTGCCAAGGAGCCCCACAGGATGGGAAATTAAAAATGGCCCCAGTGGACCCAGCTCCCAGGTCTGGCTCAGGGCACTAGCTGGTAGAGTTGGTGCCCATGTCCTATGTGCCAATGCCCAGCAATGACAATGGTAGAATCTCTGTTCTCCATTCTGTTTGCTAATAGAGATAACTCCCTGTCCCATCTTCAGTGTGAATGAGCCTATGGGATTTGACTTAATCCTGTCACCCTTGTCTGGAGAGTTTTACATGATTTTTTTCTTTGCATTCTGTAAGTCTTTCTTCTGAGTTGTTTAGAGGGATGGAGGAGGGAGTCATTCATGAGTCAGACTTGCTGGGTACTGCATCCTGGTTCCCCAAGAAGAAAGAGCTAACAGCTAACACTCTCATATGGCACAGTCCTTGTAACCCCTGAATGGCTGGGCTAAGGATACGTAGAGGGGATTGACCGCCCCCCCCAGATTTGTCATGGTCACTTAGGACTGGGACTAGGGCATCCCCACTCCCAGGGGGCTCCCTCCACACTGAGTTCTTTCCTGATCTGCTGATCACTGCATAGAGTTCAAAGCAATCACAATTTCTTTAACAGCAACTAATTAAAAATATAAGGCAAAATGTGAAACATTTAAGGAAAACACCAAATTCTGCCTCATAGTTATGGAAACTCACTCCCCCTCCCCACAGCATCTCTGGGGTGTAAGAAAAACTCACAATTTGTTTCTTACAAATTCCATGTTTCCTTCCCAGGCCCTGTCTGTGCCACCACTTGCTCTGGCTGTGGCCTCTCACCCTCAGGTGCAAGGTGGCAGGACCCATCTCCCCAGTGCTGCCCCCACTGAGGTCATGATCCCCCTCGATGTCCAGTCTGCAAGACCATTTTCTGGTGGTGTCTCCTGTGCTCGGCCCTCTTCTGAGGGTCCCCCCTTGCTGTCCTCAGCCCTTCTCTGCACTCAGAATATTTTCCCCATGAAAATATATTCTTTAAAAATCATTTGCATTAAAATTATAAATAGAAACAGATGCCATAACCAACCTACTAATCAAATAAAAACAGAATTTTTATCTAGTTTTCAGCCCCAAAATGTTGAGTTTTCTGATAAAAAGAATGAAAACTTTTAGAAAAATACACTTTTTGTGAAAAAGTGTCTTTAATCAAAATCCAATTTCCCATCAGACACAGATATTGTAACTACATGTGGTGTCATACAGAGACCACAATGTGTTAAAAACATGAAATTCTTACAAATCCATTATACTGAAGATGAGCTATACAGTGCGAGCTGTAGAAAATTCAGAGCCCTCTAGATCTGTTTTCTTGGGGCTCCTGAGGGGACAGAGTAGTGTGTTCCTTTAAAATTCTCTGGCTTGCTATGTAGATTCTGTGATTTTAAACCCTGACCTCCCCGTGATGTTGTGGAGGGGGTTGTTTTACCTCTTTGCATGAGATGGGAGGACAATTAAGCAAGTGTTTTTGGCTTAAAAAGCTGTTTGAACTTACAGTGGCTTCCTTTGGATTCAGCAAATGGAGAAGCCCTTCTGCACAAGTCCTCAATCCTTGCTAAACAATTAGAGGGACATTAGCTTATCAGACACCCCATGTGGAAGATGGAAGATATTTGATATGCTTATTAATACAAATGTTTTTAATGTGTTTTCTCTGTAATGCTGCTTCTGCCCCAAGAATAAATGTATTTTGCTTTGTGAAGACTGGCTGGTAACTGGAATGTACTGTTGTAGCCCTGGGAGAAAACTTAACTAGAGGTGCAGTACCCCAGCCAGGCTTGCTGTGAAATCAGTTTGGTGCAGAGAGAGGGACTGACAGCTGACGTGAAAGACACTCCCTATGTACCCTAGGGTTGGCTGGAAGCCTAGTTAGCACTGATTCTCCAGGTCACTGTGAGCTTTGCCATTAAGTTTGTATGTTCTGTTATGTGGTGTGGGTTGTTGGGAACTTCGCTGTATGTTGATTTTTCTAGATTAGTGCTGGTCTCTGTTATTTGGCCTTTTCATTCTGTTTTACTACTATTAAAAGTTCTGTTTACTACACTCAGTTTTGTGCTTGCGAATGGAGAAACCTTACCCCTTTGGGGGGCCCAGGAAACAGTGCAGGATTTCCAGAAATCTGGGTGGGGGATCAAACTGGTTGGTGGTACTACATTATTGGGAAACCCTTAGGTATAGAACCCGGCCCTTGTTCTACCAGCCTGCCCTGGCAGAAGGGTTACATGCAGATGTAAAATGAAGCACTTAACTGTCAGGAAAGGACCAAATGAAAGTTGCCTGTGAAGAATGCAAGGAAATCAAAGAAAGGGAAGATCATAGTCAAAAGTATTGAAAAGGAATGTATTTATAAAGCTGAGAAATGGGAATTCTGCAGGAGTCATTGAATTAAACAGACATTTTTTTTTAAAGTTATGTGAGAGAATCCACATTTCTTCACTAACTACATACTGTAGAAAAGGGGTACAATAAGGAAGAAAATATTCAGGCTGCTCTAAGAGACCCATCACTTCCTATAAATAACAGCCTTCAGACATCCACTTTTTGTCCTGTTCACTAGGGGGAGCATACTGGAATCAATGATCTATTCTTATTGTTTGTTTTTTGAATAAATCAGTTTTCAAAACTGGTCACTTAGTGACACCTGGACCCTTTGGCAGAACAGACGGATGCAGCCAGTCACAATGTGTGCTTGGAATTACCAAACATCTGATTTGCCAGATCCATTGTGCAAAGCTACTTTCTGATGATCTGCAGTGATCAAACCAGTGTGGCTGTCACGAAGAAGGGTGATACAGAGAGCTCCATTCCCTTATTGTATTTACCTCTTCCCTCTCTCTGCTCTCTTCTCTAGTCCTGCCTCCCTCACCTCCTTTTACTATGTCCTTCATTCTTAGTTAACATCAGGAAATGAACAGAGACACACACTAATCTGTTCAGGAATTGATTCCAGGTGTTTTCTGTTTGGTTTGGGTTTTTTTAAATGCATGATGTGTGATCATTTCATCTGGTGACAGTCCATAAATGGAAACAAAATTGAAATCCGGAAAAGAATTTATCAGATGGTCACATTTCCAAAAGAGCTCAGGGCTACATTTTTGGACACCCAGCACCCTATTTGGTGATTTTCAGAAGATCTCAGCCCTTAATGTGTTGAAGTCTTCTGACAATCAGGCTGATGGTGCTTGGCCTGAAAGTAGAAATGATGAAGCTATAGCACACAGGAATAACTCAGTTAGTAGAGTCTGAATCAGTGAAGCACCTAGATACAAGTCTGCTGCATCTGTTCATGACTCAAATATGTTGTTGAAATCTGGACTATCTAGAACAGATTTTTCAGACAGGATTTTCTTTTGCTTATCAAAGTCCTTCTGACATGCTTTCCTACATATGGCTTTGTTAGGATTAGTCTTTTTACACAGATCTCTAATTAGAAACACATTGTCCCTGAGCCCCCACAGAAGCCCTCTGTAAAAATGTGCTAGACCAAAGGAAGATTGAATCTTTATTTGTCTGGTTAACATCATACATGTGTACAGATACGAAACATTTCCCTGAATGTATTTCACATGGCTCAAGTAGGACCAAGCATCAGGGTTGCAAACACACATCCCAGAACTAAACATAACAATGGACAAGCAAAATGTCTGTGGCACCTTTGTTAGGAGAAGGGAAATAAGCTGCCCGTTCTGAACAAAGTGAACCAGCTGCCCACAAGGTGGAGGAAATTTTCTGCTTTGTTTTTCCATCTTGTAAACATCCCCTAAGAACTGAATCTTAGGGTTGAAGGGACCTCATGAGACCATCCAGTCCAACCTCCTAGGGCTTGAACCTAGGCCTTTCTGCACAGTAAGCAGAGGCATTCCTGGCCACAGGAGCATAGAGACTAGCTGAAAACCAGCAGAGCCAGATTTGAGTGGTAAGCTGAGCATGACTGTAGTAGTGATTTTCAGGTAAACTGCAGATTATTTTTTATTCCGTTGTGGTAAACTCCTTGATTGATTTGAATGATCAATTGATTGTGCATTTATTTGCTGTATACTCACTAAAAGTTATGTTTTAAACAATAAATTAATGTTTGTTTTATCTAAAGCAGTGTGACTTTTGAAAAGAGAGTGAGAGTGTGGAAGTATAACGTGGAACTTCTTTATCAAACTAATAGAGCAGAGTACATGAGCTGGCAGTGATCAGGAAGGGCCCCGGTCCCTGCAGGACAGAAGTTCCTGGTGTGACATCTGAGGGCTAGGGATGCTCCCTAGAGGACCGTCCCAAGAGTGGCTAATGAGCACAATTCCATTGCCTTAGACTAATTAAACACAAGAGGCTGATGTGAGCTGAACCGGGGGGGGTCACCTAGGAAAGCAGGGTAAATTAGGGCCCCAGAGTGGATGGGCACAGAAGCACACCAGACCACATTTCAGGAAAGGAATGTCCCACCTGGCAATAAACACTCCTGGGTTGTCTTCTTGATTTGGGCTAGCAGTGTGCTAGAGCAGAAGAGTACAGGAAGGCAGGATTTCTGAGTTTCATACACAGCTTAGGAGCGGGATCGGCAACCTGGGCTCAGTGAGCCACCTGTGGCTCTCTGAGTGTTCCCTGTTGGCTCCCTGACAATGTCCTCCAGGAAACCAGGTGAGTTCTGGTGACGCCCAGCTGCAAGAGGGCTCCTGGCTGTCCCCAGCTTTGGGGGCCCAAAAAAGAAAACAATAAAATGCTACTGGTCACCACATACAGCCCTCAAGTCAGACCTCTACAACAGATCATTAAAGACCTCCAGCCTATTTTAAAAGATATCTCCTGTTCATCTTTAAGTATCACAGGATTCCTCACTTCTTTTGATAACCCAGAGTAGTGGATGAGCTAGAAGTGCTAATTGGAAACAATAATTGTAAGGAAGAATGATTAGTCTGTCTGCAATACCACAACCAATCCACTAGCTTGTATGTCCACAGCCAATTATAATAAATGACCAGAAAACACTTTATAATGGCATCCACTTAGACAAATGCACTATTAAAAATTATGTTCTGCTCCATGATGAGAAGCTGTTACTGCAAGACTTTATAGATTATGAAAGGGATAGAATTCTATAACACGAAACCTTCCATCAATCCCTCAAGATGTAGCGTCATTTTTTTTCCTTTAAGGTTAGCAGCATTGTTTAAGAAAGACATTTAACCACTAACCTTCACATCTTTAATTTGATTTTCAATTTCTTTGATGGCTGTGAGTCCTCTCATCTGCTTTACAAGGTCATCCCCTGCCACTTTTAAGTCTTCCATCTTTCTTTCCAGCTCTTTCCTCTCCTTTTCTAGCTGGCTCCTCTCCTTTTCCAGTTTTTGCATCTGCAAAGTGCTCTTTTCAAAATATTTTCTTTTCTTTGGATATTTAGAAGCTCAAGTTCATATGTTTGTATTTCTCTCTTTCTCTCTCTCAGCATCCTTTCAACCTCTTCTAGGCTTTTGTTATATGTAGAAATGGCATCTGTATGTATCTGGGTGTGATAAAATCTGCCACAAATTCTAGTGTAGAACAGGAGAACCAATTTCAAAATAGACATTACATATTTTTCAGTATAAGGAGACCATTAAGTTTCCAAAGTGAAACACTCAAATGTCAGGGTGACAATATGAATGTTGCTTGTGCAGAATGGCAGGAGGTAGAAGAAAGGGAAAATCAAAGGAAAAAGTACTGAAGAGAATGAATTACCAGTAAGATATTGATAAAGCTGAGAAATGGGGAATCTGAAGGAGTGAAACAGAAAACTTGAAAACTTACATGAGAGAAGAGGATCTATTCCACAGTTCTTCTCTAATTACATAACATGGAAACAAGCTACATGAAGGTAGATGAGAAAGCCATCACATAACAACCTTCATACAGCCAGTTCCTGTCCTATTGGCTGGCAAGAGCATACTGAAACCACCAAACTAGTCTTTGCCTTTTTTTTTTTTAAATAAATCACCATTTTCAAAATTGGTCACTTAATGACACCTGGACCTTGGGGCACAACAGATAAAATGCAGCCAGTCACAAGGTACACTTGGAATTTCCAAAGATCCCATTGGCCAGATACACTATGCAAGGCTACTTCATGAATAATTAACCCTGTCCTAAAGTCCCAAGAGACAGGAATTTTTAACAATTCAATTTTTAACAATCCAAATAAGTATGTGCGTTTTAGAGCACTTAGAAAAAAACAGCTGGTGTAAAGTTAGCTTGCCTCAAACCTTAGCTATGGTGGTAGTGCCACCTCATTATGACCTGGCTCTATGTAGACCAGACACAAGTTGGGGTGTGTAGCAAATGCTTTGCTAGGGCTAACATACGTATTTGCTAGGCAGCACTGAGACGCTGTGAATCAGTACTCATGTTTGGATTCTAATTTGGACAGGAGACTGAGGTCTAGCATGTTAGAGCAGGGAGCCAGGACTACTGTATTCTACATCCAGCTTGAGAAGTGAGGTTGAGAACTGGGGACAGACAGCATAACCTAGCATTTAAGTCTGGCACATTCAGCTGGTGTGGATGACACTGCGAATGCATTGTATGCCTATCCTCTCAGGCTGTGTTCTGTTATGGGAAAACTCCCATTTAGGGTGACTAGGTGGGCCAATCAGTACCAGACACCACAGGGTAGTGGTTGAAAAGATTTTTATTCTTCTACAAGAAGAGGAAAGTTACAGAGTCCCAGCAGAACCAGAAAGCTTCCCACCCCCATGATATCAAAGCTATAGCTTATATACTGTGTAATAAACAACTTACATCACCATACATATGTTACAAAATAACCACAAGGCTTTCCCTTCAGCAGGTCTTTGTATATCCTTCATGCTCATCTCCTTGCCCACTTATCTCTCTTACAACTGCTCTTTGTATTGCTGGCGAGTTGGCAGTTTTCACTGAGCCTTTATTACTTGGCTATCCTGCGTTGTTTGTGCCTACTACACTATTAGTTTTTATTCCCAATCTATATTAGTCTTATTTTTATTAAGATGCACACAGACCTTTATAAATTTTCCATAATAGTTCACACGAGGCTTTTAATTCGAAACAATGACTGTTGTTTTTAATTAAAAGTTGACAGGTCCAGAAGACATTTCCTTATTTCAAAATAAGGAGCTCCCTTATTTCAAAATAAGGAAAATCATTTTGATATAATAAAACCTTGTTATATATCGAAATGAGAGTTATTTCGAAACTGTGATTTCGAAATAACCACGTCTGGCTCTGTTTTATCTACATGTCCCACATTTTGACATAACAAATGACTCTCTTCCCAGGGTGCCATGCACCCTGGAAGGAAGTCCTACCCCCCAGCACAGTGGCCAGGGTGCTGTGGGGAGGTGCAGGGAGGCACAGGGGGCTGTGGGTGCCGGCTTCACCAGCTGCCCTGGCTTGCAGGCAGCAGGGGGGGTGGCAGGCAAAGCCGGCTCGGCTCCTGCCGCCCCCCCCCCCCGCTACCACCAAGCCAGGGCAGTGGGTGAAACCGGCTCCGTGCCCGCTGCCCCCCCTGCTGCCCAGAAGCCTGGGCAGCAGACAAAGCCAGCTCCTCACCCACCACTCCCCTGCTGCTACCAAGCCAGGGCAGTGGGTAAAGCCGGCTCCTGTACCTGCTGCCCCCCTGCTGCCGGCAAGCCCCCTTTGTGGGGCCAGCCGGCTGGGAGACCTGCCCCCTGGGTGGGTGTCATTATGTCCCATGGTCCCTCCCCCACTTCCTCACTAGCAGCAGGGAACGCAGGGCCGGGGGATCCCTAACCTGGGGGCTTTTTCCCCTGCCTGGCTCTCCACGTTGCCATACCTCCCAGGGTACCCCTCTGCTGAATTGAAATAGGAAGTCCTGTGTCCGGACTTGGTATTTCAATTTGGTGTTTTCCCTTAATTCAATTTCAGTTAAATTGAATTAAGGATTTTATTTTGAATTACCCTATTTTGAAATAGCTTATTTCAAAATAAGTGTTTACATGTGAACATAGCCCCAGTTATTATCTGTAAATGTCATAAATTATTCTTGACTTCCTGCTAGGAGGAAGACTATGGGGGACTGAAGACGAAGGGCTGTTAAATGATCAGAAATAATATCATCAGTCTGAGGAAGAGATGAGAACTGAGCATCTTAAATAATAAGTCAAGAGCACCTTCCACTGTCTTTCCACTATGTCAAAAAAAGTACTAAGAGTCTTTCTCTGCTCTGCAATGATATCTCTGTGAAAGTTTCACTCAGCTACAACAGGGTTACCTAAGACACATGAGATTAAATAGTTCTGTTGGGCACTTTAGTACCCACACATCCACCCGAATGTAGAAGGAGTTGAGAATGCTGAAAACCTCAGAAGAGATCAAGACCTCCTGGATATCATTTAATTGTTCCCAGCTGAAACATGAAAGTGCACCCAGATAGCAGAGTAGTGGATTAGCTGAAAGTTCTGATTAAAAACAATAATTGTAAACAACAATGATTTAAGGTGTGCATTGAAAAAAATTCCCCATGTCTTGTACCTCAGTAGTCAACCAAAAAAATAACAAGATATTTTGTGATGGCATGATGGTATCCACTAAAGCATGTGCACCATGGGTGGTGTGATTTTTCTTTGTTTGTTTTGTTTTGTTTTTTGTGCGCCAGGCTGTGAAGCTAAATGAATACAATCCTTTGTAGGTCACTAAAGGGAGTGAGTTCCATGACTAGAAATCATCTATCACTCCCCTCCTCCCCTCCCCCCCCAGATATACTGTCATTCTTTTCTTTTAAGTTTAGCAAAGACACATTAGAATGCTATCCTTTGGATCAATGATTAGTTTCTTAATATTTTCTTTTAAGAACATGAGCTCTTTCACCTCCTTTACCAGCTCATTATTCTCCACTTTAAAGTTTTCTGTATTGCTTTCCAGTTTTTCTCCCTCATTTTCTAGTACTGTCTTCTCCTTTTCCAGTTCTTCTATTTGTATCATTCTCTTTTTAATATCTTTCATTTTCTTTTGGATATTTAGAACCTCAACTTCAGACTTTTGTATCTCCTCCTCTCTTTGTTTCAGGATCTGTTCGATCTCTTCCAGCCTTTCATTGCATGTTGCAATAAGGTCTGCATGCACCTGTGTGTAATAAAATCAATCACAAATTCTACTGTAGAGAAAGTGGGACAATTTCAGAATAGACATTTCATACTTTTTCAATATTGAGAGATGGTAAAGGTTGCAAAATGAAGCACTCAAGTATCAGGATATGACAAAGTTATGGTTCTCTGTACAGAATAGGTGCAGTTAAAGAAAGTTTATTATCCAAGTCAAAAGTATTGAAGAGAATAAACTAATCTATTTATATAGCTGAGAAATGTAAAAGCTGGAGGAGATAATGAATGAAACAGATAAACTTTAAAGGCTGCCTGAGGGAAAAAAAGACCCATTCCACTTCCCTTCTCTGATTACTTAACATTGAAACAAAGTACATGATATGATAAAATACTGAGGCTGCTGTGAGAGAGTCTTCACTTTCCGAACATAACAGCCTTCAAATATCCAATTTCTGTCCTATCAGCTGTGGGAGAGCATATTGGAACCTCTGATTTATCCTCTGTGCATCTTTTCATATATACCAACATTTTCAAAATCAGTGTCTAAGTGACACTTGAATCTTGGGCTTGAACAGATGGCTGCAACCAGTCACAACATGCTTGGAAGTTTCAAAGATCCCACTGGCCAGACACACTCTGCAAGGCCCTTCATGACCTCTCTTTACGTTGCCGTCTGGGTGGGTTCTACCTGTTCTGCACAAAGTTACAGGATCTGTGTCCTCAGATCCACTTTTTTTTTTTTTTAAATCTCTGGTTCAATTTGTCCCCTGCTAATGAAAGGAAAGGGGTGCATTCCCCAGGCATGCTCTGCAGTCGTCATACCAGGGTTCCTGGCACAGAGGAGGATGATACAGAGAGTGCCATTATTTTATGGCATTTATACCTTTTCTTTCTCAGTGCTCTCTTCCCTAGTTCTCCCCATTTCCCCATGTTGTTCATTCTCACTCCTAATCAGAGAGTGATAGAGACTTATAGTAATCTGGTGAAGAATTAATTCCAGTATTTTTAATGCATGCTATATCAGGATCTCATCTGGTGATATTCCCTGAATGAAAACAAAATTGAAATCAACAAGATGAATTTTATACACATAAGGCCAAATATCTAGAAGAGCTGAGGGCTACATTTTAGGCACTCATCACAACACACTGTGACTTTCTGAGGAGTTCATCTCCTAATGTGTTGAAGGTCTTATGAACACCAGATCTATGGTATTTTGCCTGAGAACAGAGATGGTGAAGCTATGGCATGCTGGAATAACTCAACTGGTAAAATTTACATGAGTACACAGATCAAAGTCTGATGCATCTCTACACACAGGGCCGGCGCTACAGGGTAAGCAGTCCCTGTGTAAAAGGGGGGCCCTGGCATTTTGAGGGGCGTCTAAAGAGGACAGCACCGTGGTGCTCCCCTGATGACGTCATTCATCTGCACCAGCGTTGCTCTGCTGTGGGGGGGCCCACGATCCCCAGTGCTGGCCCTGTCTACACAGCTCAAAGATTTTGTCAAAATCTTGACCAGTAAGCACAGGCTTTTCTTCACCTTATCAAAATCCTTCTGATGTGCTTTCTTCCATATGACATTGCTAAGTTTACTCCTTTTACAGTAGTCTCACATTGCAGATACAATGTGACTGAGCCCACACGCAAACCTTCTGGACCTGTTTATTTGTGTGGGGTTCAACTCACAATGACATCATCATTAAAGTGATTTGGCCTCTAAAGATTTCTGACTCTTTTAGCATTACACTTAGAATTTTACCACAGTATTCTAACGGCATTCCAGGTTTTCCCTGTTATGGAATTCCTTGCTCAAGTATCTTCAAATCTGAATGTTTAACCCTACCCTGGAGTCCAATGAGGTACAGTAAGTTTCAATACTATCCAAATAAGCATGTAGGTTTCTGAACACTTTGAAAAGTCAACTGGTAAAAAAGTTAGCTTGGCTCCAGCCTTAGTGCTAGTGGTGCTGCAACCCCATTAAAATCTGCCTCTATGTAGGCAAGTCATTAGCTGGGGGAAGTGACACATGCCTTGCAAGAGGGTTACACAGCTATTTGCTAGGCAGCACTGAGATGCTGGGAATCAGCACTTATTGATTCTGTTCTTTGTTTGGGCAAGAGAGTGGGGCCTAGTGTGTTAGAGCAGGGGGAGTGCTGAGGAAAAGAACTGAATTCCATACCCAGTTTGGGAAGTGTGGTTGAACAGTGGGGCCACACAGCATAGCCTAGTACTTATGTTTGGTACATTTGGTTGCTGTAGAAGAGACTCCTCTATGTTCTGTTCCTAGCCCTATCCACTCAGTCACCTATTTGTAAATAACATAAACTGTACTTACCTTACCAATAACAAAGGGCTGTGGGGACTCAGTAACAAGGGTTATGAAATGAGCAGAAATATTAATATCTGGGAGTCAAAAAGATGAGAGCAGAACTCACTATCTTAAGACCTCAAATGAAGAGCACCTTTTTCTTTGACATACAGCACTCGTGGACTCTGTCTGTTCCACACTGACATCTGTGTGACAGTTTTACTGTGGTGCACTCAGATGTGACAGAAATGCCCAATATATGTGACTTGCCAGTTCTGCCAGATTCATCAGTGCCCATATTTCTACTTGAAGTTAAATGGAATTGAAAATGCTGAGCATCTTAGAGGAGATCAGCACCTGTGGAATATTGTCAATCATTCCCAACTGAAACCAAGTACAGTGTATACAGGTAACAGAGTAGTGGATGAGATGGAAGTGCTGATTAGAAACAATAATTGTAAAGAAGAATTATCAATAATCCATTTTAATAGAAAAACCAAACCCGTTTTGAACCAATTTACCAATAGAAGAATGGAAAACATGCCATGATTGTTTATACTCAAGGAAATGCATCATAAAAAACTTATTTTGCTCCATGGTTTGAAGCTGAATGAATGCAAGTCGGACTACTGCCAAACGGACTGCATTCCACGGCCAGAAATCCTTGTTTGCTGTCCCTCAAGATTTATGGTAATTCTTCTCCTTTAAGTGTAGCATAATTGCTTACAGAAGACACATTGCACTGCTAACCTTTTGATTTTTAATTCAGGCCTCAATATT
The DNA here is from genome assembly GCA_007922195.1 of Podocnemis expansa. NCBI lineage: Eukaryota > Metazoa > Chordata > Testudines > Podocnemididae > Podocnemis > Podocnemis expansa. The sequence goes on along the minus strand of ML683233.1, from coordinate 45,627 downwards.
TTTTTTGATGAATATAAGTTCTTTTCTTTTCTGTTCAAGATCATCCCTCACTACTTTAACGATATCCATCTTCTGTTCTAGCTCTTTTCTCTCATATTCAAGTGTAGTCCTTTCCTTTTCCAGTTTTTTCCATTGGCACAGTGATCTTTTCAATATCTTCCCCTTTCTTTTGGATGTTTAGGAGTTGGACGTTGGATGTTTGTATCTCCTCTCTTTCTCTCAGCATCCTTTCCATCTTTTTCAACCTTTCTGCATGTCACAATGAAGTCTACATGCACCTGTGTATGATAAAATCAGTCACAAAGTCTATTGTAGAGCTGGTGGGACCAAGTTCAAAATAGACATTCCATACTTTTAAATATTAAGAGACCATTATGGTTGGAAAATGAAGCATTCAAGTCCCAGGATATGAGAAAATGAAAGCTGTCTCTGCAGAATGGAGGGAGCTAGAAGAAATGGAAGATCATATACAAAAGTGTTGAAGATGAGTCAGTTACAACATTTATAAATCTAAGAAATGAGAACCTGAATGGTACAATGCATGAAATAGGAAACATTTAAAAGTCAGGTAAGAGAATAGGATTCCACCTTTCCTCTCTAATAAAAAAAAAAATACAGATACAAGGTGCAAGAAGGTAGAAAATTTTCAGGCCACTTGCCAACTTACTTCAAATTATTTAATTGGAAATAACTACTTCTATTTTAAATCAAAGTAATTAATTTGAATTAGAGAGTCTTCACTAGACTCTTAATTTGAATTAAAGTGTGATTTATTAATTTGAGTTAGAGAGTATACATTAGACTCTCTAACTTGAATTGGGAGAGCTGCTCCCAGGCTATGGGAGCCCCAGCCCCTGGGTCAAGGGGAGCCCCAGCTCCCTAGCAAGCAGAAAACTACAGCTCCTTTGTCTCGGGATCCACGGCTCCATGGCAAGAAGGGAGCCATGCATTCCTGGTAGAAGGGAGCCTCCAGGGCTGCATGGAGAGGGAAGTGCCAGAGCAGGGGCTCCGCTGTCCAGGGAGCCCCAGAGAAGGGCCTGCCAGCACTTCCCAGATAGGGGAGCTTCTGGCTGGTGGGGCTGGGAAACGCAGTGGGGCACTTTCCCTGCCAGCAGCAGGGATGCCCTGACAGGCTGCCTGCCCCCTTGGGGGCAAGGAACCCCTAGTGGGCTTCTTTCCCCACCAGGGCAAGGGGACCCCTTGTAGGCTGCCTTTCCCACCCCATGCTTGGATATTCTGGCTAGCTGCTTTCCCCAGCGGGGTCAGGGAACTCCCAGCGGGCTCTTTTCCCCACCAGCTGGCATGCAATCTGGCCTCCAGCCCCTCTCTGCAGGCTGCAGTGGCTATGAGCCAGCTGGGAGCCCAATCTGGCTTTCAGCTGCTTGCCCCACCTGCAGGCAGCTCAGAATCTGGTCAGTTTTACAGGCTTAAAATTGATCAGGCTCCTAGCTGCTTGCATGGAGCCCCATGCCACTCAGAGCCAGATTGTGCTCCCAGTTGGCTCCTAGCCCCCACAGCCAGCAGAAGGGGCCTGGGGGCCAGATTGGCATGCCAGCTGGCATGGAAAGGAGCCTGCCAGCTGTTCCTTGCCCCTGGCGGGGAAAGTGCCCTGCAGGGATTCTCTCCCCAGCAGTGGGGAAGGTGCTCCGCTAGCCAGGGATGCCCCTGTCTGGGAGCGGCAGTGACTGCCTCTCAGGCCTCCCCTCTCAGGGTGGAGGGGTTTACCCAAACAGGGAAGCCCAGCAACAACTTGTCTGGGGCGCCCCTGTCTGGAGAGTCCTGGAGGCTCCTTTCCCCCTGGGACTTTCAGCTTCCTTCTTGCTGGGCAGCTGCAGGTCTGGAGAGAAGGGAGCCACAGAAGCCCTACTTGGCTCCCTTCTGCCAGGAAGCCACACAGGGCTCCTTTGTCCCCAGCCCTTTAATTTGAAATAACATTACTCCACAGCTAAAATAGGGTTATTTTAAATTAATAACTTTGAATTAGAAATTATTTAGAAATAAAATGAGGTTTTTACTATATCGAATTAAAGCTTCCTTAATTCAAATTAAGGAACCGCTTAATTCGATATAATAAAATGCATGTTTGGCCAGGGAATAATTTATTGTGAATTAAACCTCCTTAATTCGAGATGCCTTGTAAGTGTGGACATAACTGGGAGAGCCACTGTTTTCTGCCTATATCCAAACTACCCTGAACCTTGTGCCAAAAAAGACAGCTGCAGCCAAACACAAGATGACCTCAGAATTTTCAAAGATCCCCTTGGCTAGCAACACTGCAAGACTACTTTATTGCTTCTCTTTGTATTGAGGTCTTAAACCTGCTCTTCTCAAAAGTGGAGGCTCTGTGTCTTGAAATCCATTTTATTTAATTTCCGGTTCATTTTATCCCCCTCTAAAAATAGAAACGGGGGTGAATTTCTCCAGTGGTGATTTGAAGTGATCATACCAGGGTGCTTGTCACAGAAAAGAAAAAAACAGATCCCTTGAGGGATTTACCTCTTCCCTTTCAGTTCTCTCTTCCCTAGTTCTGCTTCCTTCTCCCCTCTTCCCCATGACATTCATTTTCAGTCCAAATGACAGATTAACAAAGAGTCACGCTAATCTGATGAAGAATAGATTTCAGTATTTAAATTATATGTTTTTTATAAACTAATCTGGTGATATTTTCTGAATGGAACCAAAATTTAAATCAAGAAGACAGTTATACACAGAGGGCCAAATTTCAAATTTTCAAAAGAACTCAGGCCTACTTTTTCAGGTAGTCAGCACCTCATACAGTGATTTTCAAAAGAACTTAGCTCCTAATGTGTTGAAATCTTATGGAGATCAGGCCCATAGGGCTTTGCCTAGAGGAGAGATGGTAAAATTATGGCACCTGGGAATAAATCAACTGGTAGCATTTACATCCATACAGCATGTAGACTGAAGTCTGATGCATCTCTACACAGCTCAAACATTCCATCCAAATCTGGACTCAGAGGCGTCACTGGGGGGGGTTAATGGACCCGGGGCATGGGCCCAGCCCCCGCCCCCGGGGCAGGCCCCGCCTCCTGGGGAGAGGCCCAGCCCCCTGGCCGGGGATAGGGCCAGGGGGAGGCCACACGGCTGCGAGCGGCTAGGCCGCAGCGCGGTGCTGCCAGAAGCAGCAGCGGGCAGCCAGGCCCCCGATCTCCAACTGGGGACAGGGCCGCCGCAGCCACCAGCAGCCAGGCCCCGGATCCCCAGCAGGGGACAGGACAGCCACCAACGCGGGCGGGCAGCCAGCTGGGCCCCAGATCCCCCACTGGGGATCCAGGGCCTGGACACTGGCGGCCGCGGCAGCCCCATCCCCGGCCAGGGATCAGGGCCCTGGCCACCTGCCGCAGCAGGCGCGGACCCAGCTTCCAGCAGCCGCTTCAGGCCATGCTGTGGCTGAGCCATTCACAGCGGCGTGGCCTCGCCTTGTCCCTTTCCCTGGCCAGGGGCAGGGCCTGCCGGGCGGCCAGCCAGGCCCCGGATCCCCGGCCGGGGATGGCGCCATCACCACCGCAGCCAGCTGGGGATCGGTCCCCAGATCCCCGTCCCAATTGGGCCGGAGATCCGGGGCACCAGCATTGGGACCTGGGGCACGTGCACCGGCATGCCCAACACTAGCGACGCCACTGTCTGGACTGTCTCAAACTGGCTTTTCCAACAAGATTTTCTTTACTTTATCAAAACCTTTCTGACATGCTTTTCTCCATACAACTTTGTTAGGTTTAGTCTTTGTACATAGGTCTGTGATCAAAGACACAATGTCACTGAATCACCACACAAACCTTTAGTAATAATCAGGGGCGTCCCTGGCACCCAGCACATGGGGTCTGTGCCCTGAATCCCAGCACCAGTGCCGCAGGTCCTGGTGGGGCTCCTGCCTCTGCAGGTCTCCAGACAGATCCAGCCGGAGATTCGAGGCCTGGCTGTCCATGGCAGCAGCAGCTGCTTCTGGCCCCTTTCTAAACCGGGTGGCCCCGTGGCCACGGCTGCTGCTCCCTGCCCTGTCCCCAGCCAGGGGTATGGCCTGCGGTCAGGGGGCGGGGCCTGGGCCAGTGCCCCTGGTCCTTCCCTGGGGCAGTGATGCTCCTAGTAATAATGTACCAGACCAGTGAAAGATTGGAGCTGTTTTTTCTTTGGAGTATAAGTCTCAATGTCTATGTCCACATGAGGCTTTTATTTTGAAACAACCACCATTGTTTCAAAATAAAAGTTGTCATGTCTGAATGACATTTCCTTATTTCAAAATGACGGTACCCCATCATTTCAAAATAACGTCCATTGTTTTGGAACAATAAAACCTAGGTTGTAATCAAAATAGCAGTTATTTCAAAATGGTTGTTTTGAAATAATGCCGTTTGGACATGTTATTTCAAAATAACGGTTATTTTGAAATAACACTTTTGCCCTTCTCCTTCCCAGTGTGCCTTCCTTTTTCTGTATACTGGGTGGGGGCATGGCCAAGGGAGGGGGCCATGTTGCCACACCTCCCATGCTGCCCCTCTCCTGAAGTGAAATAGCAAGTCCTGTGTCCGTACATGCTATTTCGCTTTGAGGGTTTCCCTTATTTTGGTTTAATATTTTCTTATTTCGATTTAAATTATTTCAAAATAAGGATTTTATTTGGAAATAACTCGTTTGGAAATAAGTTATTTCAAAATAAGAGTTTACAAGTGAACATAGCCAATGACTTTAACATTTGAAGGATCAGGGGATATTTGTCCATCTCTGACTCAGTTCCCTAAATAAAGAACTCTGGCTATTCTAGTACTACACTTACAAGTCTAGCTCATCTTCTCATGGCATGCCAAATTTTCCAGGTCTGTGGAACTGCTCATTTAATTTCAAATGTGAACCATTAACACTACCTTAAAGTCCAAGGAGGCACAGTAATTTTCAAGACCAGCCAAAGAAATATGTGGATTTTAGAGCGCTTAGAAAAATTAGCTCTTCCCTAGTCTCTAAGTGTGGTGGAGCTGCCACTCCATAATAATCCCTTTCCATGTAAATTAACCAGTAGCAATGGGATGTGGCACACCCCTTGCCAGTGGATCACACAGCTATTTGGTAGACAGCACTGGGATGCTGGGAATCAGGACTCATGGGCCCTGTTCTTGGTTTGAGCTAGAGGGTGAAGTCTAGCATGTTAAAGCA